>JTDE01001797.1:8926-24018 GCA_014338405.1 Paragonimus skrjabini miyazakii | reverse complement strand
ATATACCTCTCAGTTTGATGAGTATGAACACATTGCAACCGGTTATGAGCATAGCCGGTAGTGTATGTGTTCCGAGAATAGCAATCCATAGGACGAATTGTACAGGCCATTTCAGAGAGTCAACAAAGTTACACAGTGTTTCACCAATCAGGGAGTCATTGTTTTCTTTAAATACCAAGTCATAGTGAACCAGCTGTGGAATGAACAGCGTTAAACTCAGTACTAGTATAATGAACATGCACCATTTGGTCGAGTATAAGAACTGATCACCGCGAAATCTTATTGGATTGATTGCCGTAAGCAGTCGGTCAATACTGAACATAACTAGAAGATTGTTGGATAGAAAGCTAGTTGTTTTCGGGATGTAGCTGAAAAATTTACAACTGAACGAGGACCAAGTATCCAGCTTGATATGAATGGTACAATCACTGATCCAATATAATCCACGTCCGAGGAAATCATCCAACAACGCATTGATTACCAGGTCTACTGTTTGGCTGTAAGCGATGCATAGAACATAAATGTTGAATCTGGAGTAATGTCTTCGTTGCATTTGAGTGAATGTCAGAATAACTAAAATATTTCCGATAATTCCAAACGAAGCAATAACTGGAGTGAAATACCCACGAAACCGGCCAACCATAATTTCTTCATTGGTCGGTTGACTGGTGTTCGTAATGCACGCCATTTACAGGGTAAATTTCAAAGTGATGTGTAAATTCAATTTATAGCCCTTATATGGTTACAACTACATAATAGAAAATGTAGTTTGACACTGTGATAATGTCAGCTTCTTGCCAATCAACGGTCATTTTCCGTGGTATATTCCACCAATCAGAGGAAACACACGCTGATCCAATCGCTAAACACGTTTTTGTTTTCATGTTAACTGGTTCACTGGTCAAGGTCAGCTAGTTCCGCACAGTTTCCTCTGTAATCACAAGGGTCTACTGGTTTATCCCAAGGTCATCTTCATTTGGCTTGTTAACAAACTGACGATCTGAAACGGTGGATCAGGAAAGGTGATTACCATTACTATTAGCTGTGTAAGCAGTTAACTAATAAATATGAAGATATGAGATGTTTCCCCCAAAAAGAACATTGAAAGCTTTGTGTCAGTAACGCTGCAACACGTACAGTAGCTCCCCAGAAGGAACCGAACGGAGGTGTTCACATATGTGGGCAGTCGTTCTGGAGAACTTTATCGACCGTAAAGAAATTATCAGGAACCAGTTCGTAAAAATCTAGTTACGACCGTTTGCACAGTGCATATTATGTTTCGAATATCATGCAGTGGTCATTTGTCTGTATGTATTGCTCCCAAAGGAGTAATTTTGTGAAATAATACAATACGATTCATTTAACACATTAATACACCGCATACAATGTTATGTAACATATTAATGTATAAACTATACGCTACCAAATATATAACGTACTGTATGCTATATAACATACTGTACAGTGCCGTATATGTATACATATAAATATAAATATATATATACTGCTCTGCATATGTGTGTGCATTTATATATATATATATATATATATATATATATGCAACAGTATTAACACTTCTAGAGCAAAACATACAATTATTTGGCTAAAAACAGATCGTCTTCGTAGTATTGGTTTCAATACAAAATCCAGACTGTAACACAAAGACAATCCAATGAAAAACGGGCCTCGCAATTAAGTAAGGTCAGCGAACAGCCCCAGCAGTTTCACTGGTTTCATTTAAGTATACTGAGCCTCATTTGTTTTTCCATGCAACATTGCAACTTGTAGCTTCCTCGAAATCTCCTTTTTCTATTAAAACGTTTTTACCGAGCGTGTGATCCGGCTTGCATTTTTGGACAGCAGCAAGCAAGTTTTTCAGTTCACAAACAGTCCGCTTTATTCAAGATGACACTGCAGAACCCTTGTGAAATACGAGGTTGGGCGTCTTCTCCAAATGTCTCACTGCTTCATAAAGTTCCCATATCAACCAACCCCGTTGACGTATTGGAGAGGTCACAAAGTGATGTGAGATATCCACCAATTTGGTATGAAACCAACAAACATCTTCCGATCACGTGTTTATAAATGTTTTCGAATTGGACCTGATTTAACAACCGGTCAGACTTCTCTGGTAGGATTTTTAAACTTCAGTCCAAACGATAACACTTCCAACTGTGTACGTGTAAACTGTGATGACGATAAAGTGTGAACGTGCTTTAGTGCATCAGTACGAAGGACAGTATAACTGGTAGCACCGGGCAATAAGGATTGGAGGCTGAGAATCGTTTTGGTTCAGGTTTTCCCAAGCGTGGTTTTAGGAAAACTCTCAAACTTCATGCGGCAGATTATCGAGAGTCAGTCGATACTAGTGGCAAACCTCCACTGGGTCTCCAATATCTTACTCAAATACTCCAAGGCGGCTTCGCTGGTGGAAATAGTTGTCGAGACTAAATTGACACTGTTTTTTATAAGTTCTCCTTCGTTAATGTTCCAAATAAAAATATATGTGACCTGATCATAAACATTTTTCAGAGAATCCAATGCGCGTCCGCCTAATTGCTGTCCTCCATCGCAAAGTCAACAGGGAGTTCAGAGCTCGGTTAAATTTTACAGGGAGTCTTCGTTTGAGAAATTCGAAACATTTAGTTCCCTTGATCCAGTTCATTAACACGAAGCAAAGGGTAAATCCTTAGTAAAAGTTCGGGAATTTCCGCCATTTCAAAATGAACACCACTCACACTTGATCGTAGTCTTCGCATTCAGATTTGCCTATCGGCAAGCCCGAAAGACTAGGTCACACACGTAGTATGTAACGTTGTGTTTAGCGCACTAGTAACAAGCACGAGAGTGAGATTTCAAACCCCGATCCACACAAGCATATGCCTTACTGAGAGGCTCTAACAATAGATAAATTCTGTTGAGTACTGAGTTACCCAATCGAGGACAATTCAGAACTCTGAACAATCTCATCTTATTGGGAAAACAGCACATTTTTTATAGAAAAACAATAGTGTCTACGACAGCTATTAAGCGACAGGCGTCATCACGTTTTGATTGACCAGTTTGTCACTGTCTTGTAGCACAACCTTACATCTAGCAACTCGGTGTTTGAAACAGATACGCATTCAACAGCAGCTAATCGCCGCTTGTGATTGGTTGGCACCGATCTGATCATAATTCCGCCTGTAGTAGCTTGCGTCCGAACATTGATTGGCTGAACCTTCCCCAATCATGAAACCACTCCCGTTCAAACTCATCGCAAACTCGAATCCAGATTGGTCGAGAGGCGTATCTTAATGCGAAGGATCTGATCAATTGTGGATGGTGTTCAAGTTAAAAAACAAATTTACGATTTGCTAGCATTTCGTATATTCTCGTTGGTCGCATACAAAAACCACTGGGCGCATAGAAAAGATCCACAGTAATAGGAGGAGCAATCGAACATGCCGCACACTAACAAAATCGCAGTCAACTCCAGGGCAACGATGCCAACTTCGTCACCAACTTTTACGCACAGGGTGTTGGGAAAAGGCACTTTTTCCCAAAAATTCGCATTATTTGCAAGGGAAATGGTTTTCTTCATTTCCTGGGAACTAGAAAGCTCGCCAGAATTCTGGAACGTCCAGGAAGTTACGCTCGCTTCTGATTGGTCCATCCAGCGACCTAGGCCCAAGGCCGACCCAGACCTATAAATATAGTTGCTGTAAATCACAATTTTGTCTTCGGGCTGAGCAGTAAATGAAGCTCGTTTGAAGGCCGTCTTTTTCCTTACTCGTTGGGGGGTTCTAGGTTGCGAGAGTTGCGTTCCGATATTTGAGCTCTGATTTTCGTACCGCTTAGCAATATCGTTACGCTCGTTCGGGATAGAGATACTGCTCATGGTCTTGTGTTTGTTCTTGCCTTTTTTTATCAGGTGGAGTCGTAACAGTTGGCGACGGTCGTTATTTCTAATCAATGTCGTTGGACGCTGCTGACGTCAAACTGCTGTTGCAGCAACAGATGAAGCTTATGGAGATGCTTGCCGAAGGTTTGTTCAATACGAATGTGAGCCAATCAGCTCAATCTGGTTGTGCGCAATCCGTTGACAATTTGGCAACTGGTATCTCCGAGTTCGCTTAACGGCCTGCAGGCGAACGTGACATTTGATTCTTGGTTCCGTCGGTACGATGACCTGTTTCGTATCGAATTTGCCAATCAGGATGATTCCTGGATAGTCCGACTTCTCCGCAAACTTGGCCCTGTGGAATATGAGCGGTACACCAATTTTATCTTGCCCAAGAGCCCACGTGACATCAGCTTCAATGAGACGGTCAATATTCTGTCGCAGATATTCGATGACCAGTCTTCTCTATTCTGTTTGCGATACCACTGCCTCAAGTTAACCAAGCAGGACGCGGATGACCTTGTCATCTACGCTGACATCGTGAATCGTGAGTGCGAGCGGTTCAAGCTATCCTCCCTCACGGAGGATCAGTTCAAGTGCCTCATCTTTGTCTGTGGCCTCCAGTCTCCCAATGATGCTGACCTTCGCACGCGCCTGCTCAGTCGGATCTAACAAGACGAGTCAGTTACCCTTCAGGACCTCACTGCTGAAGGCCATCGACTGCTCAACCTCAAACATGATTCTGCCTTGGTCCAGAATTCTGTTCAGTCCTCAACTTCTGTCAACACAGTCACAAGTCCAATGCAACAGCAATAACCTCCCCCAACGAACCGCCCAGTCAACTCTGCCTCCAAGAAGACGTCGCCCTCTCCTTGTTGGCATTGCGGCTCATGGTACTACACTCGTTACTGCCCTTTCAAGCAACACCGCTGTCAGTGTTGCAAAAAAGTGGGCCACAAGGACGGTTATTGTCAATCACGCACGCCGGGCAGTCAACGCGCAAACAACAAGCGGCCACGCCCACCTAAATCCAAGCCAACCGCCAGGTCCAGCAGCTTGCTTGTATCCTTCAAAGTCGATGTCGACTCGCGCAGAAAGTTCGTGTCCGCACTGATCAACGGACACCCAGCTCGTCTCCAGCTTGACACTGCGTCTGATGTCACAATCATCTCTAATCGACTTTGGAAATCAATTGGCCGCCCACCAGTTTAGCCGACATCCTATTCCGCCACCAGTGCCTGTGGTGGTACAGTGCAATTAACTGGGCAATTGCATTGCGTGTCAGCTTCAAGAACAAAGCCATCGATGCAGTCTGTTGCCTGTCTGACTCGAATCTCAACCTACTTGGTCTCGATTGGCTTGAACAACTTGGCCTGGCAGAACTACCGATCAGTGACACTTGCAACCGACTGCACTCTTCCACAGCGAATCCGCCACGCATTGCGGATGAACTCATTTGACGTTTCAAGTCAGTGTTCGACGAAAGTCTTAGCTGCTGCTTTCGTACTCAAGCGGTTTTGCACCTCAAACCTGCCGCCCAACCCGTTTTCTGCCCAAGACGTCCTGTACCTTACGCTACTTTACCTCTTGCCGACCAGGAACTGGAACGCCTTGAGGATCTAGGAGTGCTGACACGTGTCATTTACTCATCCTGGGCAGCCCCCATCGTTGTCGTGGAGAAGGCCAACGGATCAGTTCGTACTTGCGCTGATTTCTCCACCGAGATGAACGCTGCTTTGGAGGCTAACTGCCATCCGCTGCCCGTCCCTGAAGACCTGTTCACGATCCTTAACGGTCGAACGTGCTTTGCCAAGCTCGATCTGGCCGATGCATACATGCGGGTCGAAGTGGCTCCACAATCCCGTGGTCTGCTGACGATCAGCACACATCGCGGTCTGTACCAGTACACCAGACTGCCATTCGGTGTCAAGACCGCCCCAGTCATTTTCCAGCAGATCATGGATGTCATGCTATTCGGTCTCCCGGGCACGGCTGCCTACCTGGACGACATCATTATCTCTGGGAGAACGCGTGACAAACTTCAAGAACGAATTCCGGCCGTTCTTCAACGCGTCCAAGACTACGGGTTTCGGCTTCGAGCAGACATGTGCCAGTTTTTCATGTCGTCCATCAAGTACCTCGGTTTCGTCTTCAACGCTACCGGCCGCCGGCCGGACCCTGAGAACGTTCGTGCCATCCAGCACATGTCACCTCCGAAGGATGTTTCATCGCTTCGCTCGTTCCTGGGCTTCGTCAGTCATTACGGCTTTTTCTTACCTTCGTTGCATGACGTCCGAGCGTCTCTGAATCAGCTTCTCAGAGAAGACACAGAATGGCACTGGCCGCCGGAGTGCGCACGAGCTTTCGACAAAATCAAGTCCATGCTGGGATCAGAACCTCTGCTGATTCACTTCGATCCCAGCCTCCCTATCGTCGTTGACGTAGACGCCTCCAACTTTGGTGTTGGTGCCGTGATCTCTCACGTCTTCCCAGATGGGTCTGAGAAAGCCATCATGCATGATGCACGCACTCTCACTGATGCAGAGAAGAACTATGGTCAAGTCGAGAAGGAAGCCTTGGCACTCATCTTTGATGTGAAGAAGTTCCACAAGATGATCTACGGTCGCCAGTTTACCCTTCTAACAGACTACAAGCCACTTCTGTCCATCTTCGGCTCAAAGAAGGGTATTCCAGTGTACTCTACCAGTCGACTGCAGCGCTGGGCCACCAACCTTGTCAACTACGACTTCGACATCTGCTATCGTCGAACTGAGGATTTCGGCCAGGTTGACGCTCTTTCTCGACTCATAAGCAACCAGCGCTTTGCTGTAGAAGACACAGTCATCGCCACTGTATCCCTTGAGAACGATGTACGTCAAACGCTTCTCGACGCAATCCGTGCAACACCAACTACGGCGTCCGATATAAAACTCGCTTCGCAAACTGATCGTGTACTGCAACAGGCAATCAAATACGTCCAAACTCGGTGGTCATCAACTCCACCAACCGGTGAACTCCGCCAGTTCTACCTACGACGCGATTCCCTCTCAGTCGTCGACTCCTGTCTGATGTTTGCCGATCGCGTCGTCATTTCTTCATCGCTACGTCAATCTGTTCTCAGTCAGTTTCATTCGGGACACTCTGGTGCCGGACGTATGAAAGCGATCGCCAGGAGCCACGTCTACTGGGCTGGCCTCGACAACCAGATTGAAGATCTGGTTAAGCAATGTAGCCGCTGATGCGAAGCTGCAAAGAACCCGCCGCGCGTCGACCCTGAGTCATGGAAGCAACCCGAACATCTGTGGTCACGCCTCCATGTGGATTTTGCGGGACCCATCAACGATATAGTATATCTTATTCTGGTGGATGCATACTGAGATTGTCCCGCTGACGCACGCTACAACCTCAGCCACTATCAACAACCTACGGCGCATTTTCAGTCAACACGGCCATCTGAAGACGCTTGTCTCGGAAAATGGATCGCAGTTCACCTCGGTCTAGTTCAAGGAGTTCTGCATCCAAAACGACATCCGGTATCTGCGTTCATCACCATACCACCCACAATTCAATGGTTCAGTCTAACGCTTCGTCGGCACCTTCAAGAGAGCACTTCTGAAGTCTCGCGGGGAGGGACCAACCGAAGAAGTGTTGCAAAGGTTCTTGCTCACTTACAGAACCACCCCGAGCCCGGCGATTCCCAATGGACTCTCGCCTGCAGAAGCTCTCATGGGCCGCAAGCTGAGGACAAAATTCGACGCAATGATTCCAGTGGAGAAACACCCGGGAGATACATAACAACCCCCTCGACGTGAATTTGCCGTCGGCGACTTAGTCTATGCAAGGGACTATCGACCAGGTCGCCCCCACTGGATAGCAGCAGCTGTCAAGCAACGGAATGGCACGGTCCTTTACGATGTCAACGTCGGAAGCGACATCTGGGCGCGTCACCGGAACCAACTTCGCCCACGCCATTCCGCCAACACTGGTAAAGCTCAGAACCAACTGCCTTTGGACCTACTTCTCGACATCTTCGAGATCAGTCGCCCCACAGTACAAGTTCCCGCACCGGCTACTTCAACAACCTCAACCCTTAGACCGAGCAGAGAGCTGACAGCCTAGCAACCAAGGCGATGGACGCACCGGAAACCCAAGCCAACGTGCCCAATGCAGCTCGACCCCCGTCAACGGCGGTACCGATAGAGCTCAACAGGGGAGGTGTTGGAAAAAGGCACTTTTTCCCAAAAATTCGCATTATTTGCAAGGGAAATGGTTTTCTTCATTTCCTGGGAACTAGAAAGCTCGCCAGAATTCTGGAACGTCCAGGAAGTTACGCTCGCTTCTGATTGGTCCATCCAGCGACCTAGGCCCAAGGCCGACCCAGACCTATAAATATAGTTGCTGTAAATCACAATTTTGTCTTCGGGCTGAGCAGTAAATGAAGCTCGTTTGAAGGCCGTCTTTTTCCTTACTCGTTGGGGGGTTCTAGGTTGCGAGAGTTGCGTTCCGATATTTGAGCTCTGATTTTCGTACCGCTTAGCAATATCGTTACGCTCGTTCGGGATAGAGATACTGCTCATGGTCTTGTGTTTGTTCTTGCCTTTTTTTATCAGGTGGGGTCGTAACACAGGGTAACGGTCGATTATATTTAATTGGCATGGCTTTCGTGAATAGCAACAACTTCAGGTCTCGATGACGTAACAACAGAGTCAACGATGTTAATGGGTCAGCGAGAGAAAAACGAACTATTGACATCTTGTAACATTTCTCTTTTTTAGAAGAGACTCAATTACGAAAAATCTGGACTTCGGCTGGATTCGAACCAGCCGAGAAATCCTGCTTGGGCAGTCAGTCCGCTGGATCATTTGGTGGATTCCATATGACACAGTTGTTTGGGTGGGTAACTAGGTCCAATCGTGAAATTTCTGAGCTTCTGATGTGGCTTCGTATCTCTTGCCGCGTTTGGGTATGGTGTTTCTGTCGGTGGTTCGAATCCAGCCGAAGTCCAAATATTTCGCAATTGGGTCTCTTCTAAATTGTCAAACTTGCCAAACTAATTATCAGTAATTTGTCTTTTTGTCCAGTTTCTCAGTGCCGGTTAGACAGTTGATAGACTAATATGAAAGTGATACTCTTATCACTCGAAAAATGAATGAAGAAAGTAAACTAAACTCAGAAGAAACGTACTGAAAGTAAGAAGCGAGAAATAGTACAATATAACAGTACATGTTAGTGCACTCTAGAAAGGATAAAGGAGAAAAACAAGACTTCAAGGTTGGAGTGAAGAACAGAAAACATGAACGAAGTTAAACGAGAGAATGGGTGGAAGGCCATCATAATGTGAGCAACTGTAGTCGTTAGTTGATACGAACGAAAAAACATATGACTGGTATAACCTACTTGAGTTTAACGCACTTGTCGCCTATTCGATGATAATGTACCAGGCGTACTCTAATGGCTTAATGGTCTGAGAAGGCCAGCGTATACGCGCACGCAGTTATCACAACACCACACACGACCTATAGTACTTGTGGTTCCTTTGCATAACGCGTAATGCAACTCACAGTCGCGCAATTGTTGCTCATTGTACCTTGGAACGCTCGTCCGAACAACATTCCTCCAAATCCTCAGGTTCAAAGTTAAGACCACCCAAGATATAAAATCGACAGTAAAACTCAAAACACATTCGATTAACATCCAAGTATCTCGGAGTAGTCCACCAAGATTTTGTGTATATACTTAACTTGTGTATATACTTAACATTGCCCGAACGACATTTGCTTCGAAATGCGTTCGTCCCCCATTAAAAGGATGTGCCCCAACCAAAGATGCTGACTGGGCATTCGCATGAATTTAATGCATTTCGTGTCCGTTTGCCGAATTACTCCGATATTAGGAAATATGACAGACCACCAAAATGTGTTTTAGGCAGTTCATACGGAAGCAGCTTAAATATCGGACAATTATTTGATACAACACCCAAGTTTTACCGCTGCACAGCAGCGTTGCACGGTAGACAAACAGTTTTAACGTCAAGGTTACACTGCGGTTCATCTGTACACATCCTTCTAGACGTATGAAAGCAGCACCAGTCTTCGCACCACGAGCTCACAAATCGTGGTCCACAGACAGACCTGTTAAGAGATTGCTAACAAGGTAGCGTAAGCCTGCCCAACCATTCACAGTGGATGCATTGATGTGAAATTTAAATGCAACAACAGAACCTCCTCCAAGAAAAGACCAAAAGAAAGATAATGTCTTATCTGTGTTGATGTCCAACATTGGTGAAAATCTACTCCTTTCACAACTTATCCAAATCACGATGTAATAAAAAATCTAAAAACAGACCGATCCAAGCGTCGCGTTAAAGACACAACGCCAGTGACAATGACAGCATCATCAGAGGTCAATCCACACGATTTTAACTTCACATTCATACCCACATGCAGCAGTCTAATTAAACTGACAAGCGTAGCTAGACATCCAAACTCACCAAGCACAGTCTACAACGCCTCACGCCTCACGGAATCGAAGATTTTGGTGAAGTCGTCGAAGACAGCATACAGGGGTTTGGCTGCGTTCCCGACATTTCTCCTGAATCTGTCCAGCTACGAACGTCCAGTCGATCTTAGTGCGCCTCGACCGAAGTCCACACTGGTCATCAGTAAAATTGGACTCAAAACTTCCTTATTGAGTCGGTTCAGTGGAATATCCGACTGCGACTTTTCGGCGCAGCTCAACAGACTAACGCTCCGATAACTGTTTGTGCAGTGCTCAGCACCGTTACTTTTGAACATAGGTAGGATCAGAGCATTCTTGAAATCTCATCTCAGATGGAATTAACCAACTTGAGCCAAGCACGTAATAGAATTGGGCCGCCATACTTCAATACTTCTGACATCTCACATCTATCTGCAACGTTTCCGTTTCTCAGATGTCCAAAAGCACCCTGCACTTCTGCAAAATACGGAGCAAAAACAATTGAGGGTTTGACGTCCTGATGTGGCGAACTATTCACGGTCATCTAGTCAGTGATACCAGGACGGTTTAATAGGCTACTAAGGTGTTTGCTTCAAAATCTCAAAATGTCCTTAGGTTCAGTGCATGAAATCATGTTCGTGTAAATCACGGTTTTAGTTGATTTGAAGGATGGGTCGAAAATAGATTTCAACGAATCCTATAACTTCTATTATCAGAAGCTCGCGTAAACCTGCATCCGCTCATCTTTCTCCTGCCCACCAGTCGCCTTTGATTCCGCGAAACCGTTCGATGATTTGACGGCGACAAGTCTGGAACGCAGTCCTTTTGTCTTCATTGATCGGGTCTGTTGTGGAAGTAGACGATGCTTCATTCGTCCTTCTTGTCTTTCCCTTGATTAGTGTATCGTTGTCTTCGAACCAGACCGGGACTTTCTGGCGCCCGATACCAATCGTCTCGGTGGCAGCTGCTGTGATGTGTTTTTAAGCTGTTGCCACAAATCACCGTGGATGGTGGATATGGTAACATCTTTTAGACGAACGCCAATAGCGCGCTGAAAAGCAGCCCTCGGCTTTCAATCTTTTAGCCGTTTAACAACCAGCTTCTGCCGTTGTCCCACTGATCTGTAGTGAACAGACCTGCGAATATGAATAAGCAATTTGGTCCTGACCAGCCTATGATCGGTGCTGCTTGCAGTCCCGCACATCACCCACGTGTATCACGTTATCCACACGATCACGTAATCAAACAAGTTGTAATGAGCCCATGGCCTGATAATACTCTCGTCCGGCTGAAATCGGATGCTTGTGACATCCGGCTCACGAGTAGTACACAAGTTTGGGTAGACGATCAGCATTCTGGTCGATTGCATTAACGCCATAGATTCCGAGGACTCACGGTCAAGCTACCGAGTCACGCCGAACTCGCGCGCTGAAGTCATTCAAAACAAACAGTGGTTCACTCACCGGTGTCGACCGGATGGTGGCGAACAGATGATCGTAAAACTGGTCCTCTGTATCATCAATGTGACACGGGTGGAACATAAACACTAACAAATGAGGCATACTTACCTCGAACGAGTCACAAGCGTGTGGACAGAATTCGATGTCCGATACCGTGCGGTTGGTCCATCATCAAAGTACTGGTGCGATCGGCGGCTGCGAAACGGATACCATGTTCTCGAGTGCCGTCCGTCAATGAACCTATCCAAGAGAGAGTGTATCTAGCACCTATCTTCCGGAACGAGCTTATCTTGATCTGTAAATCATGTGTTACTCAAGGCTGCTCCGTCGACTCCATGGCGACTCAGTTCCATAGTGATCAGCGTACAGTGGCGTTGTGGCCGTCCGATGGTACTGTATCGATCTATCAGCGTATGCACATTTCATGTTCTGACAATATCTGACATCCACGTGCGTTCCTCAGATTGACATGTGAGAACTCAGATTCAGTTTATGACTCAGCAGTTTGACTTGTGGGACAAAAAATAGGGTTTATCTTTGGAACCTCAGTCGGAGCCATTGACTCGGTATCCTGATTCGCTTGGCAGTGAACGCTAATTAAGTCTGGGGGCGTATTAAATAAGACGTTGGCGGCTCATTCTGATTACTGCCGTGTTCAGGAGATGCATTGCAATCTACATCTAGCCTCTGAGAATTTTTGCGGATTTTTCGAATCTGCCGGATAATAGGACGGAAGTCAAGGTCAACCGTCGGGTAGTCGGGGTTTTCCTTGTTTGAGAGTATATTTTCTAACCTCCTAATTCCATTCGCGGAAGCCAGCAATGCTGCAAATGGAAATACAGTTCTGCTGTATACTGCTAGAATCCTGCCTCACTGTCTAAGCGTCCCTACTCGATCAGTAGTGTGATTTACAAACCTATGCGCTTGGCCGCTTTTCGTCTAGACGCTCCGCTTTGGCTTTTCTGACATGGCTGACTTTGGGAGGACTGCAATGCTAATCAGCATAGCCCAGAACAGCGCACAATCCTGACCACCACCACAAAGTAGCAGAAAGGGGTAGTGACCGAAATATCATACGCATACTTACAGCCATATTCGGTTGTGAGTGACGCTCAGGATACAGGATGGTTTCGGTAGCAGATGCACTTACTACCTGCTTTCGACAATCAATGACTTGGTGGGTGAAATGAATAGGTCGGGTCGAAATCTCCGATTTCATTAAACCTCTCGATTACAGTCGTCTTGCCCGAAAGGTCCGCAACGCTTTTCCTTGATACTCGGAAGACCAGCTAGTCGACTACCGACTGTTCTGAAAGCCTTCTAATGTTCGTCCCGAAAAGTTCTAACCGGTCCTCTACAAGTGTATTTTGTTTGCATAGTGAACACTTAACCAGACACCGACTCTTCTGCAAATGCCTACTCTTGTAGACCTTCCAGTCTGTCTTACCCTAATTTCAAGTTGAACATCACCCACAATTGGTCGCAGCTGTCGCATTCCCATAGACTTTCCAGTCGGCCCCCTTCGAAAAGAAGCACTAGACTCGAGTTTCGTTCTCATCAGAACAGCACGTCAATAGTGGATATCCTCGCCACTGCCACGCTGTTCATGAGGCAACCGTGTTTACCACTGCGCCACTTACCTCACGCTAGGCACGACCGAATTATCATATGTGAACGCTCATCCACTTTCGCTTCTTACCTTAAGATCAACAATGTCTGGAATGATAGTAACCAGCCGGGTCATTAACAATCGCGATTCGGTTAAACCTGGTCCACAATGTGCCTAATGTTTTGATGAAAAATTTCCGTTCACTAGTGTTATAACCCGCCCAGCCATGGGGAAACAGAACACGGGACTCGAGAGCGTACACTGAATTTCTGCCACTCAGCGATTGACCAAAACGAAAGTGACATGTTACCCACAAACATGACCAGTCTGACAAACAACCAGTCAGAAAGCAGATACCTATTGATCCAATTTAACCAGACCACCAACGGCTTGTAGGTAGGTAGGACACATCGACTATCTGCAACAGCGGGGACGCGTCCGTAACATCTTTCTTTTCAACAAAAGCTAGTTCATCACATATCATAAGAATGTTTTCTAGGGTTAACACTTAAACGTCTGATTGGTTGACGAACACGATTAGATCTGCGAACATCCAAAGTGTCTGACATAACTGGGGGTGTTTGGCATGTTGGCGTTAACGAGAACGTATCTAACAATATGTCAATGGGTAATTGGTCGTTGGTCCGATGGAATTCCTGGCTATCATCGGCTCGTTGTCTCAACTGATTGACATGACGTGTCCAGATAAATTTTCCAAGTCTGACTCGGTAGACAACATTTCCCTTACGACTGACAATTAGGCCTGGTAGCCAAACCTCCCCAACGTGACGCATATTCCGCACATAGACTGCATCTCCCGGCCGGAAATATCTGGGGTGTGTTCCATGATGCCTGTTGAACTGCGCTTCCATTGGTCCATTTCTCCCTGTTGTATTGATCTTTGGGCGCATAGCATCAAGTGGAATTCTTAACTGTCGTCCCAGAAATGCTTCAGCCGGTGACTGCTGTTTCGGTGTCGCTAGGTTAGCTGCTGAACGGTAGACCCTTAGAAAAACATCCATCACGTCCTCTACTAAACTTTCTCCATCCAATTTATGTAAGGCCCTCTTAAACGTATCTACGAATCTCTCCACTTGACCATTAGACTGTGGGTGATAAACTGACGTAAATACGTGATGAACGCCGTAGCTGCCACAATATACTCGGAATTTCACTGAGCTGAACTGTGGTCCGTTGTCCGTCACTAGAATTTCCGGAACACCAAATTGAGCGAATAATCGCCGAAGATGATAAGTTGTTGTTGACGTTGTAGCGATTCGCATGGGGAAAATTTTTGACCACTTTGAGTGTGCATCGATCGCTAATAAATAGAAGAGTCCATTCGATGGGCCCGTAAAATCAAGGGGAACCTGGGATCAGGGTTTGTCAGCTTAACGGGCAATTTTGCCGCCATTGCGCAATTTCTGCAAGATCGAACCAAGTTTTCGATTTGCTCGTCGATTCCTGGCCAATAAACGTAACTGTGAGCCACCGACTTCATGCGGCTAACACTAGGAAGACTCGAATGTAACTGCCTTATTACGCGCTGCTGTAAAACTGTTGGAATCACTACACGGTCTGCTAACATTAAACATCCGTTGATCACGTTAGGTAATTCCTTACAGCGGAAAGATTGTTTCAATCTCTCATCTATTGAACCAGT
>JTDE01001796.1:97557-115142 GCA_014338405.1 Paragonimus skrjabini miyazakii | reverse complement strand
ATCGTTCGTAATTTCCCCCGACGCACGCCAGATTATGTTTGGGAGCGGATTTTCTTGACCGCGCTAAGGCTGTGATTAATTTGAAGCATGATAGACTCGCAACGAAATATGGAGTGGTTCCGTCATCGAGAAAACGCAGACCTCAGCTTGGACAAATTGAAACGAACGCATCCGGAGCAATACCAGCCTGTGACAATCGGTTGCTGAATGAAGTGATATGCAAATTCCGAAAGTTTTTCACCGCGGAACAAGACTGTTGTAACTCGATATAAGGGCTACGAGCCCGTAAAATGACAACGGAATAACGGGTAGTGGAACGGTAGATAACGGAACGACTTTCAGTAGTTCTGAACAACGGATTACGAAATATGCAAGATTAATGCGAATCTTCCCGGCCAACTCAACCACTCAATGCTAACGGATAAACACAAAGAAAAGACAGTCCTCCGGACAGAGCCACTTTCTGTCACTCAATCCGAAGACAACACGGTCACAAACTAGACAACATTTAAAGGGTTTGTGACCAATCAGAAAACAAGGACAGAAGTGGACCAGACAAAGATCCAGACAGTACAGTGATGTCCCAATTAAAGGACGAGCATGTGGGCGGTATGCCAGGAATGAGCTCTAGGCTGAGAACACTCGTGAAGGGCGAAGTGCGTAGGTGGGGTGCTAGACATTGGCACACGTGAAGGGTGAAGTGCGTAGGTAAGGTGAAGTGGCACATGACCGTGCTGGCAATGAGGGTCACTTCGAGCAAAATGAATTAGGCCTTTCCAAAAGCAAATGAAAACGGTGTTATCGGGGAATTGGGTTCTTCCCCGACAGAGTTGTAACTAGAGAATTTTCTGGTGCCCCCTCTACTGCGTGTATCACTATCTGCCTGTCTTGTCTATCATTGTTGAAGTCCCTCGTAGTGGTAGTGTAAAGGAAGTTGACATTAAATATAATGTATTTAGACAATCATTAGATGTTCGCGATGATTTTTCTTTCTTCCTTCACTCTTCCTTCTCTTGCCTACGTAGATTACGCGATAATCAAGACGGACTTTGAAATCGAAAAACGGAACCCGGAAAGTCCGTAAATCCCTCTTCAAGTGGGACAGTCGCAGCTCTGGATGCTGTTCTCTGGCATTCCGGCGCAAATATTCTGGACGCTGGATTGGCAACAGCTATTTCGTTCTGTATAAGTTGAAGTTGAACTCGAATTCATGCCCGCTGTGTTCAAGTTCATGCCCTGCTGACCGTGCCTGTTGCCCGTGAGGTTTGCCAAAGTTGTGATTATGTCTGATAAGCACCACGATAACGCCGAAGTAAAAGACATTCTATTTATTAAAGCCTTAGCGGTTTTTGGGAATGTTAGCCAGCCGTTCCATCACATGTCGAAATGTGCAACGCTCACTTGCCGAATTTAATCGTAACGTACAAGAATGCTTGAAAAGTGTGGACGTTTGCAACGTTCTACATCCACTATGGCGTCCATACGGGAAAATTAATCACAGCCGCTATCTGAAGGCAATTTTAACTTTAATAATCGTAGAACGTTTGATTTCAAATGTACCGGAAAACTTAACAGGAACTGGTGTTCAAGATCCGGAAGCTGATTTCCTTAACACTAGCGTTGTCGATCGCCTCCAGAACTGGGTAGTTTCCAGCAACACCTAAAGTGTAGGTGACACGTTTTTTACGCATCTCGAAAGAAAGTGCCGGAGTTGCCCAGTGATGCGCGGACGTTGTTGTCAACACCGAGAAGTTCGCCGATGCGTGCCGTTTATTTGGGCGAATGTGCTCGTTTAGGGTTGGTTAAGGGCATCGTGAATGCTGTTCTAAGCTGGCGGCTACAGCATGTGATGTCCGTTGGAATCCAGCTGAACGTGGATGGCTTATCACCAACAAATGCAGGGAAGTTCACAATATGGCCTGTGCTCTGTCGCCTGAATGGGCCGGTCGTTACCGGACCGCTTGTAGTTGGTGTGTATGGAAGGAGCAGCATACCGGAAGACGTCAACGTATGTCTTCTGGACGTATTGCAAGAACTGCACGATGTGCTACACAATGGCATACTTATTAACAATGTTCCCATTACGGTCAGTTTAAAAGCGGTAATCTGTGATGTGATTTTCACTTCCCCATGACTGACCCTGGACATCAACGTGCTGGTATAATAAGGAGTGTTTTTCAGTTCAAACGATCTATCCTGATAAAGAATTTAAAGTTTTGTGTTTCAGTAGTCTTTCGGGCCTAGCTAGACAGTGGATCACACATGAAACATTTCTGACTGTATCACCTCAATTTTGTTCGACTGTAGTAGTTTCAAAGTTGCTGTCTTTCACAGGCGACCTCAATCTTTGTGCGAACCGATCTAGGGTCTGTCAACCTTCTTTTCTACGAGTCGCTAACAGGTGGTGAGCGATTATTTCATTATCAGACTCCACACAGAGGTCTGGTAGTAAGGAAAGTTTTCTGGCATAGCTACCGCATTCAGGGATATATTCGTGGACCGGTTCTGTAATAAAGTTATTCAGGGTGGTCACTTCGTTTGGATTAAAGCTGCTAGTGGATGACGAGAAGTTAGTGGACGGGCAGGACGGGTGGTTTCATTTTTTAGGGGTGTCAGGTGTGTTGTGGTTGACGTCGAATATCTCGGGACGAATAGTTCGTCTCATTATATGGTTGTTAGGTGACCAACTTGTAAAAAATTAGGCTCAGTCGTGCAAAAGCAGAAGAGTAAGGCACCCAGTTATTCATCTAAATGACGTATAATGGTTGAAAAAGAAAGCCTAAATAGACTATTAACTCAGAGATGAAAAATACAACATATTGTAACATTGAGTATTCTCTGACGTAATATTGTGCGAATCGGCGTCTACGTGCCGTCTCCACTTCCTTTTTGCTTTCTGTGTCAACCGGAATGTTCACATGCACCAGATCTTCACTTCTGAATTCTGCTAAGGTCACTCTACCTGTGTCTAGGATCATTCATTTTCTATGTAGGACGGCAAGTATCTTCTCAAAGCAGTGAGTGATTAGATCAGGTGTGTTGTCTGTAGTACTTTTTCTACCCTTCAAAGTCATTTAATGACAACGTTGTCATGGAAGGTTCAAGTCAGGTATTTCGGACTGAAAGTACCCCAACGTAAGATAATGTCGTTTACATTTCAAGTGATTAATGTGGTGTCGTATCTTCGGCGTTAGTTCTCGTGTCAAACGGAAAACAGTGAACGTTTGTTGCAACTCCGTGTTGATAACGATCTGTTTTTGGCAAGTACTAACTTTCGACGTTCTGGGTGTCACTGTACCGCCTGGCGACCTGTATTGCCAACATAGATTGACCACAGACGTCGGCTATCGATGGCGTGATTGTTTCCAAGACTGTAAATCAATATGGAGCACCTATGTGGGATTCGATCTTGCACTAGTATGTGCCAAGTCCGGTGTGCGCTTTTTTTGTCAACCACAGTTTGATTTATATGAACTAGCGGGAGTACAAGCGCATCACTCTTATCTGAGTGCGCTTGCCATAGGCTTAAAACATCACCCACCAGACGACATTGAGAAAAATCGGGCATTTATACGATATGTAATGCATAATTGCGGTATTATCTCGTGCAGTACTACTGCTGATTCAGCCGCGAACCGCTGGGCTTTATGCGATCACTAGAACTTCTTAACTTGCGAGGGAATATTCCGCCCAAAGGCTAGTACACTTAAGCTCATAAGGCTATACTCATTTGATACTCCAAAAACAACTATGAGGGAATGATGTGGCATTGTGGTCAGCGCGGTATCAGGATGGAAAAAGCTGCTGCTACCGGGAACTCTCGAAGGCTGTTCCATCCCATCTGAGCGTCGGGTGGAAAGAATCAAGGTGTCACGGATGTAGTATGCGAAGTCAATGGTGAGCCTAGTCGTAACCTACAACGGTGCTTGGGACGCTGGAATGATCACGTTCAGCTGGCCACCCGCACCTTCGGGCTCTATCTGCGCTCATTGGTCTGTTGGCGTTTTTCCGCTTCGGGAAACAGAAGTCTCACTTGATATCGAGTTCCTGAATCATCGTAAGGCACTCTACCCAGGCAGACTCCTTCCTGCTCTTTTTGCAGATGGGTGTCCAGCTTTAGTCGGAGGGCTGACGGCATTGTTCCCGGAGTTCTGGATCAGTGAAGTCGTTTTAGATGGCTTGGGTTTGCTATCCTCATCTTCATTTTCAAAAGAGGATCACGCACTTTGCGTGCAAGTCACAGAGAAGTTAGCTTGATTCCTATGGCGTCGAGGTTGCTCGCTCTAATTGCACTTCGCAGACAAAACGAAACGCGTGAAAAGCATATCCATGAGGAGCAAATTGCAGTTGTCTTTGGCCGTGACTGCACTGATAAGATTTTCGCATCCCGCCAGACGGTTGAACTCCGCCATCCATATGGAAGGTCGACAATAGTCGTTTTGAACATAAGAGGGGTATATGATTCAACCGACAGAACCACACTGGGAGGCTTTCTATCGAGGAAGGGTGTGCCGAGGAGTACGTGAACATCTTGAAGTCAATTTGCTGTCAAACCCCGGGTCAGGTTAGAGTTTTTGGTAGCGTATGGGCGACCTTTAACATTTCATTTGGGGTGTGACAAAGTTGCCCAGACTCCTGTTTCCTATCCAACTGGTTAATGGACGAGTTCCTAGAGCTTGCCTTGATGGACTGCAAATGTGATGGTGTGGAGTTGTTTCCATGCACTCGACTCCGTGATATGGAGTATGCAAAAGATATCGCTCTAATCTGTAACAATCGAGAGGGAGCCCAGAACTAGAAGCTTCAGTTCGTCAGTTTGGCGTAACCTTTGCACCTACTAGGTGTAAAGTGCTGTTGCAAGGTTAGCAGGACTGTGCGCCTGCTGTTACTTCTAGTGATGAGCTGTTGGGTATAGTCGAGGAGTTCGTGTGCCATGAGAGCTGTGCCAGAACTGGTGGAATGTCTGATTTGATCACAAATCGCATAGCAATGTTTCCTATGGCAGTTGTCAACTTACGCCGTGTGCAGCGTCGGCATGATCTCCATGGTCTTTCTGTGAACTGTCGAGTGTACATTGTTACTGTAAGGGCGACCTTATTATATCGCTATGAAACCGGGTCCATTCGCGCGGAGGATGTTCTGTTTTCGACCGTCGGCGTCTGAAGCATTTGCGGCATGTGATGGGAGCACCGTGTCAGCAGTGACGAAGTTTGCTGACGTGTCTTCAGAACGGATAGACTCTATCAATCCCTGGATGTGTTTATTTCGTCTCACAGACTTCGGTGAATCGGCGACATCGCAAGTATTAACTCACCACACACACCACCACACCGTATAAAGTTTGCGAGTGGTGTGTTAGTCTGGAACCGAAAGCCTGATGGTCACTGCGTGGCGTTGGTTCGGGATATGGAGGCACTGACATCGGGACTTGTTTCAATGGGACGCTCCCGGCTTCCTGACTGGGATCCGAAGGATGACGGACACCTTCGGTTGAGAACGGTATCTACCGTGGCGAAAAATGAAAATCAGTGCCACTTATGTTGCGAATCTCTGTGTTCATTGGTGTAATTCTTCTTTCTGCATACCCTTCTCTCTCTTTACCTTCTACTATGCTTTTCGTTTTTTTTCTTCTCGTTTGCCCCGCGTTTGTCGTTACGCGTCAAGTATATAAAAATTAATATGACCTTTAGTCCTACGACCTTGTGGACATGGATGTTCATACTGACGTCTAAAGTTCACTCCCGGGTTACCTCAGTCGTTCTTTATTAGGATGCAGTGAGTACCGAAACTCGTGCGAAAATGCAAATTCGAACTGGTGTGCGTTTGTTACAGTTCTGTTGGTTTTACTGACAATTGTAACTTCAAGCATTTCATATGATCATTTGTCAGGAAACTGAGTATAAGTAGAAGGGAAAACTGTCGCGTGGCATATCCTGCGAGTATACGACCCAGTGAGACTCACAACAGCAATGGTTAGACACCTCAAGTTGAAAATTACCGGCATTTGAGTGCATGAGACGCAGACTCCCTAGTCTGGATGGATTGAATTTATTTGTGGGGTGTACTTTTGAAGTTAGTTAGTAATGGAGTTTTTTATCGTTTCGCTGAAGATTTTTTGTTCAATCAGTTGGGTCACTCAACAAACTGTCTCAGTGTGTCTCCCTAGACGGTTGCTTGTAAACCTGAGTTTTTATCTGTGTATGACAGAAGGTGGCCCATTTACTCTATTTTTCAGCTTCATTGTAGAGGTGATCTTGCAATAATGTTTAGCTGTTTGCTTCCGTGAGATGATGATTTTACCACGTAAAATATCTGTCCTCGAGCAGGTACGTTTCCACTATTTGGTTTTGTTGCCAAATGAAATGCTGCTGGGTTATGTGTGGGTTGGATACTGTCAAATTGCTCGAATCTAGACGGGCGCATATGCGGTCAACAGGCGCGAGCCCGCTACAGTGTGGTTGTTAATCGACATTATTACCACCGAGTTACTATGATCTATGGTTTGACTTCGCTGCGTTCGACTGCATTCTGATATTGTGTATGCAGATCACTTCTGTCACTGGTATGATACAGCTTGCACCGCCGCGACATTGGCCGATTTCCAATTCACTTGCTGGAACTCTCCAACAATACTATACTTTGTGTAGGTCATACCACTGAGATGCCTATGACGATGTGAACAAAGTTACTCGTTTACCTTATGTGTTGCTTGTGATTTTACAATAGAGATTGTACTGAGGGGAGATGCGTCAGTCTAGCGAGGCATTCCTAGTTCGATTATGCGCTTGATTCCTCTCCTGGCTAGTTTTAGTTTGTTGAGGACCAACTGTGCGACCCTTGTTGAGACAGGAGATACTTTGTCGCGGATTATGGTACTTTAGAGATCACTGAGGGAATGTCATTTTATGCGTGGACAACTTGTGAAAACTCACTGAAGAGGTTGTGACAGATTTTTAAGTTGGTTGGTTGTTGATGTGGTCACTGTATGCCTACCGAGCATGCTTGGCTTGATGCTGGTAACAGTTGGTTTGTGGTGTCTCGCACCAACCGGAAGGTCAAAGTTCGAAAGATAGTCGATACTGGTTGTGGCGAAAAAAGCGGCAAAAATCGTGAAAACTTAGCGGAATGTCTGCCGCAGACCTAAAATGAGGGCCAGTTTCGGAAATCTGACTACAGGGTGCCGTTGGTGGCACGCAGCTATGTGCTGAAGGAGTCTGACACATTCCGAATGAATGGAGACACGCTAACTTGTACTTCGTTGTAAACGAAAAACAATCCTGCAGTGTTGTTTTTCTGAACAGAGGGAAGTAGTGCAGACGGCGTTGGCTACCATCAAAGGTCGACTTTAGAGGTTTCCTTGTCTTGGCGCCGCGTACGTGCCTGGTTCGGTGCACATTTTTACTTTGTACGTATATATATATATATATATGTCTGGTGTGATATGAATATATATATATATATATATATATATATATATATATACGCATGATTATACCATAAATGCGCACACGTGCGACAACTAACGGCTACCTAAGCTTACGTTTAGAAAACCAGCGTCAAATTCACGGTAATAAAAGTCGCGAAGTCTAGCGACATGTTTAATTCTGTCTGGCTCATCATCTGCTAAATCTGCCCAACATTGTAAGGCCTTATTCGAATCATACTACCGAAATACATTGTACTATACTTTGGCTCGTGTATTGTCTGTGATTCTAAGGTACAGTCTGTTGAGATCGACGTTAAGCTAATGAGGTATGGAGCTAGTTGTGATTTTGCTACACAACGGAACCAGCGAATTGACGGCTTGACCAAAACAACAGCAAGGTGTAGGTTAGAAGTCTCGAAAGGGTACGGTAACGTATGGCCATCAAAAACATTTCTTATAGTTACCACCTACTTTTTGATTCCCATTGGTATATATTTGGTTGTTTCATAAAGTATTGGAACTTGTGTTGCTATTTTTAATCGTTTGCTGCAATTCTCTCGGTTTTCTTGGTTGTAACTTAATATTCTTCTTCAGCTTTAAATCGTTTAATAACGGGACGTGTTCCACCAGTGCACAATGCCAAAGATCTTTGGCGGAATTGAAGGGTAAGTAGTCCTACGATAGATTGGCTTTATATTACAGTACTTCCTTTTTGTGTGCTGTTCTGCTTTACGCGCTTTTTCATTTGACTATTAACTTTCCGTATACTAGTTTGAGATTCAAATGTTCGTACATTGAATGCCACTCAGGGTTTTTCTTAGTTATTACGTTCCTCTGAACTCGTTTTCACGAAAAGAAGCCCTCCCATTTACGTTTTATAGTCGTTGGCGCCTTTGATCAATTGTCCCTCGAAAGTCTATCATCTGGTTCAAGTTTACCTTTGCTATGAGCATTCGTAGCGACGTAACCGCATAGAGCGCGTGTAGGTAGTGTGCAACACGATTCGCACGATTCTCGTACGAATCGAGAAAAAATTCCCTGCTGTTACTTTTAGTTTCACATTTGTACCGTTCCCATCTTTATTTTTTGCCTCTGGTTGACAACCTCCTTCGTCTAACTTCTCCTAAACATGAACGACGTAACCGCTAATTGGAGTTAGGCTGTCAGTGAAACAGACAACACTAATAACCACAGCACATAATATACAAAGCATTATTGATATTTGTTCACTACCACTGTTATCAAGGACAGCAATCCAACACAAAAATTTCCGCATTCATTACAGCTGGCACGTAACTCGCAAGATACCAAGATGATGTAGACATTGAACCACAGATCCGCATGTAGCCCTAAGACTACCTAGGAACGTGCGCTACTAGGACTAGACTTCTGACTTGACTGGTTACCTGTATATATAGTATTATGAGAATTCTTGACAGAAACCTGGTTCGGTTGTATGATTGTACAGTGTCATGGACAGCGACCAGTTTAAACAACTCTGTACCTTTTTTTCTACTAATACCTTTTCAACGGATGGGATGGTATATCCACGTCATAAACCGACCATCAACTTATGTTGTAGGCTACATTATACTCCACGTTTTCTTAACGTTATACGCATCCTAGCCGAGTGCTTGCACTACATCGATCGCATTATCAGTGTTCTCTGAAGGTGATTAGAAAAAAGTGACAGGATGGGCTGTTCATGACTTGGCCTAGACCTGTGAATATATTGGCGTCAAGGTAGACCTCTGTTGATTGCGCCCGTCAACCCGACTGACATCCGAAATTTATTGAATGTCGCTGAAAGATGTCTGCAAGCTAAAATCAGTAACATATACCGTTATGTGGCCTTTTGTCACCTCTTATTTTACATATATCTTTCCGAGAAAGTTTAAAAAATTGTATTGTAATTAACCAACAAAAATGGAAAGATCGCATGTGGTGCATAACTGACCTTTAGATAATTTTCTCGCCTTATCCTCCTCTTACTGTTGTACACCTTATTCCACGTTTTTATGTTTCCGTTTGCCCACTTTTCGTTGGATTTCTCTCCTAGCTTTGCGATATCATTCAGTCGTATACAGTGATAATAATAACAACATTGATGTTGACAATATTTTCTTCAATGGTACCCTTGATCTTATCAATCGCTTCTGAAATACGTTTCATGGTAGAGGAGCTACGGGCTCTCGTATGGTTCTTATCGATGTCCAAGGTCGACATCTGGGCTTCTCTGAAGGACCGGAAACCAATCAGTGGGTGAGTTGCGCTCGTCAACGTTTCCGTTTTCAAGTAACGACATCCTGCCAGATTTTTTGTTCGTGGGTTCCTATCAGAGTAATTGATCGCGCATTTTACTCTACTTATTTGTTCATTGTGTTTAGGAATGCGCTATTTACCCCACGGACACAAACTTGTTCTCGGCACTTCAAAAGTATTGCCTACTTTTCTTGCCACGGTCTAACATTGTTCAATAACGCTTGCTGTCAAATTGCCAAAATGGATTTTTTGCCAGTTTGTCTCAATTTTGGCAGGAATATTCGACATTAAACCGGTAGAGTTTAGCATCACGACTTTAGTTTTGAAAATAGTGTGAATAACGCTGTACAGTTTCCTGTTGATTATTTAGTTCGAGGCTGATATACCTGGTCCGATTTGTATGGGATGGACTTGAAATCCTGTTCGTTTGTGGCGTTGTTTGGTTGAGAGTAATACTCATTATCTGAGTCTTCTTACTGCTTGTTCCCGTTAATTTTACTGTTTGGATTTACAAGGGAGCCCACTGTTCTGTGAACAGACAGTTTGTGATATGGATTCTTTTTCCAGTGGGTTAGTTTGGGGCATATATGTAACCAAGTGCGCGGAGAGATACGACATCGCGAAACAGGAACATGCAAAGCCAATTACTATTTCTGTGTAAGTATGCGAACCTCAATAGCGTTGACGTCACCATGGACAGCCTTCGTTTATTGAATTTCGGCTGATGCTTCACAATTAATCGATCTTCTATGAACGGAACTTAACAATAATTCTCACCGTAACCTACGTGAGATACATCAAAGATACGGCTGCGCGTCGATTTATTGATAAGACCGGCCTCAATCGATGCGTCCGGCTTCATCACATTCTAAGTGCTACTTTGGAAGTGCCACATACCTTAATTAGGTCGTTTCGCTGGTTAGATGAAATCATAGGTTTCGACTTAACTAAGAAGCTTTGTCTGTTGGAGTTATCGTGGATGTTGTTGTGTCTTGTGTTGGGACGGTTGGGTAGTCTGAAAGTTACTCATAGGCGCTTACAGTTGCTGATTCGGTCATGTGTGGCGTGTGATCATTGGTACCAGTGGGCTACGCACAGGGACAAGATAGGTTATTATGAATTTGTCCCTATCGTCACCATTTTCAACTTTAAACCGTACCCTTTGGTACTATGGCTCAGATTGTCGTTGGTCCTGATAGTGATCTACAGAGCAATAAAGTAATTGGTTACAACTGTAGGAAGAAAAATAGAAGAGAGGCTAAAGACAATGGTGCATCATGAAAAAAAAGAGTTAACAATTTTACCTATACAGACTGGCTGTGGGCTGCGATACGCTGCCATATCAGAGAGTTTTTCCAAGCCAGTGGATGTGGATAGTGGAGAACTTTTCAACCAGGTAAACGGCACCAGTCATGCTCAGCGAGACAGTCAAGGCTTTCTATACTCCATGACCACGATATAGCATAACCCCTGCATTTTCTTCCAACCATCAACAACTATACTGAACAACTGCGGTGTGGCAAACGCTCCATCGACTTATGAAGTACATGCTTCAACCAGCGAAGTCTGCGCGTTTTCTTTTAGGTCGGTTATCCGTGACGAACATGCACATTTCCCAAACACGCGTCGACAAACTGTAGCTTTGTTCACGCAATCGGTCCGTTTGATGCTGATTAACTTGGTGATACAGGGATGGTCAAATACCGAAAGTCTAGGTGCATCATCCTCACGGATTGGCCAGTTTTCTAATCCATAGAGCCAACATAGGTGCACATTACAAGCTGCCTGAACTCTAAGGGATAATTTTCAACTTATTAAACTATCTGCTTTTTATTGTGAATTGAACCAGAACGCACTATTGTTAAAGCTATGTTTCTCGTGAAGAGTATGACGTTGCTACCAGTTGTATCTGGATGTTGTTGCATAATATGAGTAGCGATGCATATGCAGTTCACCACGTTGTACCACCTATGAAGTTACTCATAGGCTGATCATAGATCTCTGTGCTCCACCCGTTTTCAACGGATCACAAGTACTACACATGATCTTGTTTCTGTAACGCTCGTGATGTTAAGAGGTTAGTAACATGACATGTATATGTAGTTCTCACTGGCGTTAGTCTGCAATGCTTACGTTGACCCCTTTATTCTTTTCTTTAGCTTTTAGGTTTGGACGAGACTGTACGACGTTTATTTGGTCTTATCGACGGGGCTCTTCAGGATGCGCATCTTCCACCTCTTACTCCCATCTCACATCTGGTATGTTGAGTGTTTGTTTGCCACTTTTGGTTTGTGTATATGATTCCACTGACTGTTATGAAAAACTGACCAATTTCTGAATATGTTAGTCCCACAAGTCACCTGCTAATGTGCAGTGATAAAAACGATGCCCATTTATGACGTTCTACTTTAACGTGTTTGCGTAAATTATAACACTGTTGATGTCTTTCACTATGTCAGCCACTGTGACGTTGATATTATTTTCTCCATTTCTCCATTCATGGTTTTCGTTCAAATTCTGATGAAAAAGTGGAAGCTTCTTCAGTTTAACTTTTTTCCTACCTTCCACTGAATGTTGTGTGCTTTATGATGGCTCCCGTCCAAGATGCTATGGTCGACAGTCATCGTTTTGGAGCATTACACAGGTGTACTACTCTGAATTTGGTACCCAGAACGACCCTGGTAAACGTACTTGAGTTCGAACCTTCTTGTTACGTAAAAGAAGACCTCAGGCTGGTTCTGATAATCAGCTCATAGTTCAAGGACACGCATTAGTAGGCTTACATCAGTGTCAGCCGCAGTGACATTCACGCCATTGTTTTGTTCACAGATGTTTCGGAACGTCATGGCTTCTCTGACCGGCAATCTTCATTAAAAGTCTTTACCACTGACAACAACAATCAATCGATCCCACAGACATTCTTCCAGTTTGGGGCCCAAAATGTAACGGGCCGCATACACTTGTATCTGAAGAAGAAGCCCAGAAAAGCTCGTGCTTGCCAAGCGCATGAGTGAATTGGATTTCGCACTTTCCCCGACCCAAAAAAATGGAGGGAATCACGTGCTGTGGCAGCAGTTGCTCCCGCTTGGCTAAAACAGATTCTTCAATGGTGAATACGACTCACGGACAGCGTCTTCAACGGGGATTATTGACTGGTCTTCCTTTTTCACTTCTCGGCGAATTCTGCACCATATGTCGAAACTGTTACCCCATTTCTCAATTTCACTCCGACCAGTATAAAGGTCTGGTTATTCACTTGCGGATGCTCCGTTCCACTACGGCAGCTTGTAATGCTCGAACTTAGGGACTTCGAGTAGCTTTAGGAATGATACCTGAGTTCGAATCTCTTGCACAACTAGGGACTGGTTGTAGCAATCACTTGTTATTCATGCTATAACAGTACGGATTTTTGGTTACATCAGTATTTTTAAAGTAAGCGCCTGTCACTAGTTGTCGGCAGCACATGCATTTTCACAAGCTGTAATCTGACTTGTTCACGATGGATCAATAACGGAAGATGTATTAAAAAACTGTCCACCCGATCATGGTGTGTTATCTTAAAACGACATCGTATTGGTCAGCCGCTACATTGTCCATGTCGGGCCTTAAATAGGCGCTGAATCGAATAGGTTTTCACTACACTGGTGCTACTTTTCTAATCTTCGTACCATCTTGGCAGATACCTGTCTCAAAGGCCAAATAAGGTAGGATGTGTATATTTTCTTCAATGTCCATGTATTCGTTTTGGGATATTTCCGATGGTAATTAATGTGGAAGATATAATTTTTCGTGTCTTGGGTTCCTCACCATTTTCTTCCCCGTGCGTTTCTCCACGTAATTTAGGGTTTTACTGGGTCGTCCCTACTACAGTCACACACTCGATTGTACAGCTTGATTCCAAATTCCAGAAGAAGAAGACGGAAACACCAACGCTCGCTGGGACCGAGTCAAAACTAGACCATAGAAGCTTTGTATGACAGTCAGAGTGAGAGACAGCAAACAAATCAGACGCAACCACCATACGCGGCAGTTGTGGCGGTAGATCGAATCAGGTTATGATGGCGTCAACAAACAATTAATGAGATACAGTTCAGTTGGAGTTGAAACTTACAAACGTTCAATCGCACTGCTCCAGTTTAAGTAGCTGGTTGGAATAATACATGGCCATTGGTACGACCCTGAATCCGCCTGAAGAAATATGGGCAAAAGTATTCCGGTTTCAGTTTAAACAGCCGACGTTCAGTTCTACTTTTAGGTTTGCATAGTCTCAAAGATAATGAAGACCCGGCTGTCGGATCGTACGATGTTCCGCGATTCACTTTGCTTGTTTTGTTAGGTGATGCGCTCCCGAACACGTTCGTTGATGGTTTTTGATAAACACTCACTTGCAAACCTGCTCAACTTTGCTCCATGCTTGGGTTACGCTGGTGGCTGATACATGGGGTTTGTAGGTTACGCCGCGCTATCGCACGTGAATGATTAATGAGTTCGAAGTAGCCCGGTACTAAAGATGTTGTCTACTAATCGCACTGTTTCCCGTTAGGCTTCCGTTGTCTCGGCTGCTCCTGCTGTATGTGTTTGGGCCGCCTGTTGGATTCAGCAGTAAGATCAAAATAACCTCGTGCCACTGGCTTTCCATACTCTACCACCAACTCTAAAAGATGTGTTCGCATTTTAAGTAGCCGAACACGCTTTTATATCCCATCAGTTCAGGTGCGGTTCTTTTTGCTCGATAAAAGTGAAATTTCCGTACATTTTGTGACAGAACGATAATGTCGTATTTTGCGGGTCAGTTTACAGATTAATCATTATTGCAGTCTATCCGCTCTAGTTACTACTCAGAAAATGTTTGGGGGATGTCTAGCCACAAGTTAGCTTTGAATTCGGTTAACTGTGTTCGTGGTTAAAGTAGTTGCTGGGATACAAGTCAACATACATTTAACACGATAAGAGCCACAGGAATTGACAGAATTGCCTCAACTATTCAACCGTATTTTCTCCTATACTGCCAGTTTGACCTGCTTTTGTCTTCTTGATTAATGCTGGTTATCGAGTGGTTGTGAGCATGATTTGTTTTCTTCCATTTTTCCCTCACCGTTTTCTCATTTAGGGTATGTCCCTCAGTGGGGTAGATCTAGAAGAAACGCAGCAACAGCTTATTTCCGCACTACGAGCCGCCAGGCCTAATATTGCTGGCACTATACGAATTTGTAATGATGCTCTGGGCACCTACATGACCTTAACCGACGATCGTGAGTGATGATGTTTTCAAGTTCATTGTGAATCACATGAGTAACAGTTGCTGCCACGAATGTGACGAAGATTTTTGTTGTGGTTACGAAACTATTGCTTGCGGAGGATCTGGTTTGACTTTCGGACGTCAGTTTGAAAGTGTGGCTTTACTGATTTATTTGTCATTCTGGCGGGCGATTTAACTGTTGTTCAAGCTGATTTCTTCATATTCTTGCAAATGGATGTACATCCAGCCCAGTTAGTTTTTACTGAATCTCAGTGTTTCATGTGAACGAATTCAAAAATGTTCACACTTCGTTGTGTATGTGATTGCTTCGGGTCGGATCCTGTACACATACGGTCATATGAAACATTTCCAAAACAAATTTCATTTATGCCCACGGCCTCACCATTCAAATTTTCCGTCATTTCCGCATTTCCAATACCTAGTATAAGTGAAGACTACAGCAAAATAGTCATCATATTTATAACGGATTAAACCATTAACGTAATTTAAGTAAGAACCTCATAGTTCACCGGCTACCGCAGTCACTTCACAAAATGTTTTGCATTCTTTCAAGTGAATGGATAGTAAATAAAGTTGGTATTTCGGTCCATGTAGTTGGCGATTGTCATGCTTGTAAAATCGTGTACTTCATCTGATGAGCACGTCAGCTAAGAGGAAGGTCCTATTCCGGCATTTGTTTTGATGACGTCAACCATTTACGTTTCCTGTAGACTTATACTGTTACGTGATTTACAGAAGCACCATTTAGTCGTCGCAAAAACGTTATCTATCGCAATTTGTACACCGCAACTCTATGTCTGATGGGATTAACTTTTTCCGATCTCAGCCTTCGGCTACTCTGTTGATGGATGTCATTCTTGGGCATTCGCTTCCATGAGTACACGCTTATTCTGCGCATTTTTGGTGACGTTTACTTTCATCCCTAAGGCCTCTTCTGTTCATCTTTAGCCTTTTCGTAATCGCGTGTGACCTACCCCCCATCACGTTTCGATAACTAGTTTGCCCTTTGGATTCATGATTGTTTAACTACCAACACAGACGTGCGTTGGTGAACACGCGATTGATTGGTTTGGAGCAGTGTTTAACACGAACCATTTCAGTACTTGCACAACTTACATGCGGATTTTTTCCACGTCCTTGTATCCACGTATACTGCTGCTGTTGTCAGGCTTACTAAGTGATTGCGAACCAGCAACGTTAGTTTGCTAACCTGTACTTGATGCCTTGATTGGCTCATGGTTACTCGTCATGACAATTATAGTGTAAAACATGTTCTACGTTCTAAACTGTGACTTTATGTTTAGTCGAGGAAACACGTGTCTCGTGGTATATTTCTCGCACTTCACTTCAGAATTGTAAATATACCCGGTTGTTGTTATCGCATGAACTAATAGAAGTGATACAGATCTACCGGGACTTGTGGCGTTTTCTGGTTTGTAGGACTTTCCTTGGTCCTACGTTTGTGTGGTGTTTAGCACCCTAATCTGGGTACCCGAAGTCTGTTGCTTTATGACGAATTGAACAAAACCGACAGAATGGTTACGGTTGTAGTTATTTATACATGGAATTGCCCGAAATGTTGGCTTTCGTTATTTTGTAATGCGGGTATGAGAGCTAAAACAGATAACGGATGTGAACGGGAAACACGGTTGTGAGTGCATAAATGAGGCATAGTTTATTTCAACTATGCACAGTTAGTATTACAACATAGTTGTTCAGTTTGAAACACTCGTATGATATGGTGGTAATACATGCAATCATGTATGTGTGTGTTTGTCATCGTACGATTCTGGAAACTTAGTTATGCATGTTAAGCAAGCGAAAATGTATTCACTGTAATATATCTGATATGAGCGGTAAGCGTTCCGGCTTAACTGAAGCGACCTTACGTAAAAGATGTTAGTGAAAACCTTGTACTGGGGAACCAAAAACAAACGAGAAGTTGAATGTTGTAAATTTTCATAAGCAGCGGTCCATGTTGATGTCGCTTTGGTATTTGTTTGTTACCACTTTTCGCTTACCAAATGGCTCAGCAGTTTTCTAGTTCATGTGTACGTATGCGTGCATTTGTACCAGAATAAATGCTCCAAATTCGGATCGGTGGGAATTTAATGCCTTTGTTATAAGCGTTTATTATTCAAATCGGAATCCCTTATGTTCACACTGGGTGATCCGATATTGTATAACACACTTTGCTTGCACGTTCGTCTCATTAGTGTGTTTCCTTCGTTGAAATTAAAGTCTGTGTTTAGTTTAGATTATGTTCAAAGTTTGATAGGTTACTATTGTGGGCCTAGTTTTGAAACGAAATGGGGATATCCAGAACGGATTAATCTTTTTCATGTTCTATCCCGTTTTGTCTCGATGTGCTTGTGGTAGTTACTATACACGCCCAGGATAACTCAGTCGTAATGGTTGTAATTAAAACAATGAGCACTTTTCAGCTTTGAACACACACCTGCCATGTGACATGGCAGGTACCATGTGACATGGCAGGTACCATGTGAACTAGATCGTGTCAGGTTGCTGAAATCCTCTGACCGATTCGGCTGTAGAATTCGTGGCTCGAACCTCCGAACGTGATTACACGTACTAATATATATATATATATATATATATATATATATATATATATAT
>JTDE01001796.1:55355-97457 GCA_014338405.1 Paragonimus skrjabini miyazakii | reverse complement strand
ATATATATATATATATATATATATATATATATATATATATATATATATGAAGCAAAACCGCGGGAATGAAAATGGTTGGAGATTAAGGAAACTAATCAGAAGAGCAGTCGTTCGCAGCATATGAACCTTCGGCTGTGGTTCTTCGCTATATTCGATAGCCTTGATAACGGAAGATGCTTGTCCTCTAGATCACAGTCCTATATTCAGGAACGCTATACTGAATCATGCTGTGGAATTAGAGTTCTTGTATCACGAGGTTACCGCCTCCAGCCTGATTCAGTGCATGTGAACAAATCATTACGCGGTAATCGTAGCCCGCCTTAGAAACCTAACTAGTGATCCGCGGAAAGCTGTGCACTACTGATAAATGTACAGTAGTGTGACACAACTCCAGCACTTCTTTTTGAAAGGGCTACCTAAAGGTTGGTCTAAATGCAAAGGTTGCAATCGTGTAAATGATGTCTAACAGTTATAAGTAAGAATCCCTGATTGTTAACCTGTAGTTAAGAAATTAGATTTGAAAAGCCAACCATTATCCGAATGAGGGAACGCCACTGACTACGACACAGTTATGTCGGATGGTATTTCGAACTAGCAACCTTGGCGATCATTTGATCCCCAATGCGACACGCACCGTCAACCAGCTTTTTACGGCAAAATTGTTGTATAACCACATCATCATTTTCTCTGTGTAAGCTGTGATCTCCAGATTTGCTTCCCTGTGGTTTTTCTGGCCTGTTTTGTGTTCGATAGACATTGCAACCTTTGGTCAAGGACGCTGTCTGATATGAGAAAGTCAACAGCTTTGGCATTACATCCTTCTGTATGCCACGATATAATTCATTTTTTTCCCATCGCTCTTCCTCTCACTTCACAATTTACCCCATTATGCTATGACATGTTAAACACAAATTTGTCTGTTCTCTTCCGCTCTCGATGTGTAGTACTCAGTACAGTAAACACCCTGTTACCATACATTGTGTGGACATCTGGATATCGCGTTGTTCACTACTTTCAACGTTGAGTGATCAAGCAAATCTGAGCACGATTAAGAATCAAACTTACTTTCCTGTTGTGTTGGTTATTGTATCTTTTGACTTCGGCACCGTTCTCCATATCCTAGTTTTGCATTAAACTTATCCATGGTGACTTCCTTCGAATTTTTATATTCATCAGCTGCCGTCGTCCTCATCGCTGGTACTGGTTCCATTTGTAAATACATCCGTAAAGATTTGAGTTTTGTTCGAGTCGGTGGCTACAGTTATCTTCTCGGTGACAGTGGTGGAGGTAAGTTACTTGTCTGCTGTGTGACTTCGTCATTTGAACACGCTTTTACTTACTGTTCTTTACAAGATTAAAAAAAATAAGTTCGAGTATGAGATGAGACCAACCACAAAGTCTAAGATAGTAGTTGACTCTCTAGAATCACTTGTGTTAGTTTCTATAACTTTGAACTATTCATTTTGCATGTTTATCAAATATTACAACAGACACTATGGAAATGAGATGTTTTATTTTCTCTATCTGCTGTTTACGTTCGACATGAGCAACCATCCGAGTTAGTTTTGATATAAGTCGTTTCTGTCGCACGGAACGATACATGTTTTATTCATCCACTTGAGTAGGTGGTGCGTTTTATAATGTGATGATCCTGCTTTGTTTACATTATTGACTGAAAACAAATACTGGGAATTTGGCAATGACGCGTTGTGTTTGTTCATGACACAACCGGATTCTGGACAGTTGGTGGGTACTTTACGTGATCTTTGTCTGTTGACCTAAACTGATTTATTTGAGTAGTGTGTGTTCGGTTTACTGACGCGAGTGACTTGTTTCTGGAAGTTTTAATGGTTTGCTTTTGCACAATTGTTGATGCTGCGGGTTTCTTTTTTAGTTCAATTCTGAACGGCATAGGACAATAGGGCCTGGTTTCGATCGAGTGTCCAGGGTGATATTCTTCCTATGTGTCTGTCCAAAACACAATTTGGGTTCAATACCCTCTAATATTGAACAGTTCAGTGCGTACATTTACATTAGTCAATATTTGAAATTCCTGGTTACTCGCAATCCTTCTGTGAATGTGTAAGTGTTGACTCGTTAATATGCGTGATATCTTAATACTGTTTGACGGAAAAAGGTTCTGCACACCTAGTTTACCAGTGTGTTTAAAAAGTGAATATGTTCGATATACCAATAACTGTTACTCTCATTACGCAGTGTGGCTCTCGTAATTAAGACGGCTTGAGAAACGCCTGGGAAAATTTGGGTTGAGCGGTTGGCCATTTTTAGTACATACTCCCCATCTTGGACATGTGGACTAGACCAAGAATTTGTGGGTACAAAAACTGAGTTGTCTAGGTTCTCAGGTGGACGCTGGTGTTTTCATGGACCACCCTGAATAGGTTTCAGTGGCCGGAGCCTTTTTTGACTCACCGTTCAATTTTCGCATAACCTTGGCTAAACGGGAAGTGACAGTTGGAGGAATTATGGTATGGCTACCTAACTTCGGTTACGTAAGGCAGTCAATTCTTTGCCAGTTCCTGTAGGATAATGCTCATTTGTGAGTAGAATGTTGTCAGCAATAAGTTGAAGTCAAAGTCGATGATGCCCATGTTATGTTTTTAACCATTTTTTGATTTTTGCCCTCTACTGTTTTCACTGTTGTTCATTTTTTATGTACTTACATACATACATATATATATATATGTGTGTATGCAAAATATATGTCTATGTGTACGTCCAAAGTTAGGTCATATATTCTAAGTAATCTTCCGGAAGTTTCGTTCTGCGGACGTGTTTCGTGTTCGCAAACGCCGCACATGTCACCGACGGTTTGGATTTTGTTTATGGAAGCTCAGGACCATTGTGGTGTATATAGCACCGTCTGTACTACGGTTCCATCTCGAGGCGCTTGTGTTACGGTGCTCATCATCATACTCATAACAGCCATGAGCCTTACCAGTAGGTACTGTGGCTCGGGTCGGCGCTCAGAGATGCGCACAGATGCAACAGTCTTTCGCCATTGTCAGTGCGTTATGTCCGAACTTCACACATCTCCCAAACACCTCTGGGGAAAGATGATCAAACTGAGCCTTAAAATCGTCGGCCAGTTGGATGATGTCAGAGTGTTAAGTATGCCTCAGAAGGTCAACGAGGGCGTCGTAAAACGTATTTTCGGTAGCATCTGAACAGCTGGCGGCTGAAGCGTACGCCAATACAATAAGTACACAACGCTTTTCTGACTTGTGTTAACAGACTATAACCAATGTATTGAGTCTGACAGCGCATAAGCGACTGTTCACTAGGATCCGATTAGGCAAACATTGCCCCACTTTGGAATTCAGTGCGATTCCCACTCAAGTGTGATCACGAGGTTTAGCTTCGGCGTCACCAGAGACCCTGGGAGAGAGATGCTTGGATCGATAATTATCTAGAGGTGAACTCGTACGGATAGTGGCGATAGAATTTTAGACTGATGTCTCCGACACTCTGCACACATTAAGCTCCAGACTTGAGGGAGTACTTGCCAGAGTAGGTTATTGACCGATTTGTCGGAGAGTGCGGACATTGAAGGAGCCAATGTTGGCCATTTATCTTGGCTTATAAAACAATTATCATTCGAGGGCACAGGGTGAGTAGAAAACCTGGGGTGTAGAATGTAAAGAGGTAGGTGTGATGTATACGCAACGTCACTTCTGAGACTTCCCAGTCATGTATGCTGCAGAAGAGGGTTGGCTTGATGCACCCCATACCGGGTCTATAACTCAAAAATCTGGCCTGCGAGATAACAAAGTACAGAGTTTCCTTGGGGACCCTACCCGGATCCAATGACTCTAAAGTCCGACTCACCTGGCACTTACCGTGCTAGTCATGAAAAATTGCCAGCGTTTACAGTGTTGGATTTTACCTTATATTTATTGTTTCTTATGATTCGGCACTTATACCCAATCCGTTGAACGGCAGTCTCCAGTTCACATTTTTTCCATCAATCACTTTACATGACTGGTTTCTTCTTACTATCCGTATTTATGAGAATTTCTGACCAACACCACAATCACTCTCGGACAAAGCCAAGGCTGGAGTTACGAAAAAATGTATTTGTCGAACTGCGGGCTACTGGAGCGGTGTTTACTGAGAAAATTCGTCACTTATCCTTGAACTCACCTTATGGTCCAACTATTACGACTCGGGATTGTCTTTTTTTGACTTGTGCATTTCTCTCAACTATCTATGCGCAGTTTTAATTTACAATCGTACACTCTAATTGATTTGTTGTGAGATAATTTCTCTTGTTTTTTATCGCACATTATTCTTGGATCTGTAGGTTACTATATCGTCCATTGGGTGATTTCCAAGTTTATCGAAATTGAGGATGGAATGATTCCCTGGGAGCATAACACGGATACGGTACGAAAAATCATATACGACTTTTTCAAAATAGAAAACACCCTTGGCATCCTTCCTCACTTTTACGAAACCTTCAACAAGGGCCACATAGCCAGCCTTTGCGAACGGTTAGCGGTTGGTGAGTCGCATCGGTGTCGTTATTTTTCAACTTTTCAAATTATTTCATACCTATTTGCTAAAGTTTATGATTATGTTTTACTGTATGCTTTGAGATCTCGTTAACAGATTATGTGTAGGGAATGACATCCTGATTGTAATAATCTTGCGGCTCTCTTGTACATTGCATTATTTTGCCTATACAATAAAACCATCCATGGCGAATATCTCACAGTAAAATTTTATTCCATCCCCAGTATGCTCTCAAGTGGCATAACGCGTAATATAAAATGCAGTGCAGATTATACAATTGGGGACAATTTTCTTAATGGACTACTAAACGTTCACACCATTTTTTGCTGTGTTCTCGTTCATTGTCCATCTGAACAAACCTCAAGCACCGAAATAAATTTCTTCGGCGCACCCTTCTAATCTAAGTTGGTGATCAGCAGTACCACTAGCCTTTCTTGCAATCTTTGTTGATGCAGATATTCGATGGCCCCATCATCTAAGAACCAATTGTCTTTCATGCGATGATCATCTCGTCACGTTTAGTCCAGTGGGTCATGATATGCAAACTACAACACTACATCAGAGTCCAGTTCGTGACAGTGGCTGATTTCCTGCTATGTCTAAGTGTTATTCGAAACCTGACTATTATTCGCTTATACGAACGAACCGTTATGTTCTGTGTTCAAAAGAACATAGAAGACCCTCGGCAGTACGTTTTTATTACCTACGTTTTCAATTTGGATGGCGTGATCTTTCAGAGAGTGACATATTTATACTCTGGATCCACTGCACAGGACGCAATAATCCAGTCTTGGGTTTATTTTCTTCACGAGCTCTGACTTGCTCTTCATTCGGTGGCACGTTTGATTCGAAGTTGCCATTCGCTTTTGTCATCTTTTCTACACACAGCTGCTCGTCACGGCGAACATCTATGCAGAGATGCTTTCCATGATGCCGGTATCCAACTGGGCCGCCACGTCCGGGCGTGCATGCGTCACGCGGTGAAGGTTAGTTTGAATTGCATTTCATTATCAGATGTGGATATGAGCTACGCTGTGCGCTGATTTACCTATCCATCGTAAGATTGTTTTGCACTGGTTCGTTGCTTACTTGTGATATGTATTGTGTTTCTTTGTTTTGGTGCACGCACATAGATTGTAACAGACTTTTCCGATTCATTTGTCCATATCGATGCGACAGATGCAGTGTGACCTTGTTAGATATATTCGCCGGGCAATGGATGCTCCTGTCATGCGTGTGAACTCAGGGCTACTTCACATCTGAATTCTCTTTCGAATATGTGCTCTAATTGTAACTCTGTATTGATCAGGACCATAATTATTGTTAATTGGATAAATTAAAGCAGTTGGCATTTTTCTAAATTTACTATCCAACCACGCAACTTAACAGTGTAATTGTTATGGACAGTTCTAAGAGTGCCCGTGAACGTTTTGTATTATTGAGGGCACTACTCAAAGCTGATGGCCATCTATGGATAATCAACCTTGATTGCCGCTGTTTACTGTGTTCCTACCATCTTCGAAAACTGTTTGGTCACTACGTTAGGAAGTCACGAGGCTGGTGCTACACTCTTAAGGATTCCGGTAATACATGACAGCCGTCGAGCTATTGTGTTGATTGGATGGTTAGACGAATCTATTTGTAATCCGGTAGCTAGTGCGCTCTTAAGAATAACACTTCAGTTAGTCTTCTATCGTCTTTTGTTCTCATTCAATCAGTCTAACGGCTTGCTGTCTAGTATCTTAAAAGAGTAAGCAGATGCTGAATATGGATTGTAAATATAAGATATTTTCGAACATGCTGTTATTTATTTTCATGTTCCAAATTCTTTCCTCAGGAGTTAGATCCGTCTATCAAAGAGATGCTCGTGATTTGTTGTGGGAGCATTTTCAACAGTTGGGATCTACTTCAAGCAGGTACTGGTGGATTTTTAAAAATGTGTCATTTGGTTCACTTTAGTCTTCTATGTGTTATTGACGCTTTGTCTTCAATTTTAAATACATTTTAGTGGGTTCTCACTGCCGTTACTTTCGGGATCTCCTCAAGGTTCATTTGACCAGTCCGCTTATGGTTCAGGCTACTTCATCTGCTCTTTTTTGACCGTGGACGATTTATTTAGTAGAGAATTCTAGATTTGAATGATCTAGTAGGATGCTGATTGCGCAATCTGGGTCAGTATGGTGATCTGTGGTCAGGACGTGTCCAGCCACTGTGAACACTAGTTGTTTGTATGTTTTAACGACATCGCTGTTCCTTGGCAATGCGGACTTTCTCGCTTATCTAGGCAGCTACATCTTCGTTCTAGAGATCAAACATCTCCCGGTACTGTCTAGGTAACTTTATCCGCTGTTATAAATCGGTATGTACCAGGTGAGGTTGCACCGACAGTCGAATCTTTGAATGGAGTCACCTGGTGGTTTCTGGGTCTAATCAGCTACACAGAGTTCAACTGCTTCAAATGTTCGCGTAGTCGAATTTATTAATCTTTGTATTGTTTGTTGCTTATTGCATTTATTATAAAGAAGGGGCTGTATATAAACCTCCTTTTTTCTAACAGTGATCACCTGCTCGGATGATGGTTTTGATTTACTGTGCCATTCAATGAACCGTTTAATGTAACCATTAAATTGTGGTGTGGATTTTAGCGGGTCTTAGTTCTCCGCAGATTTGTTTTGCTCATATGAATAGCCTTTTCACTAGAGCGCGCTTATGTTCGACCGGCGTGAAACTACCAAATTTCAGGCACTTACCTGAACACGTGGATTTTCTGTAGACAATTCTTTTGATAAATCCATCACACCGGCGACTTACGAATATGTCTTGAAGTAGCAGATAATTATTGGTCTTAAATTCACATATTACTTTCAGATTGGAATGACAGATATTTGAGGGCCACACTGAGTGTTAGTTTCATCGACTTAGCGTTCGTAATACGATCAACCTATCGTGCCTGTGGCTAACTCTTGCTCAATTCTGTCTCGTATTTGTCAATAGGAGCGATTGAGTAAACGGAAGCTGACATTTTCAGTTGACAACAATGAAGTTTCTCTCCTAATGTCAGTCGGAGGAGGCAAGTTAATGTGGCTAGTTTCGATGACCACGCTCATAAAGTCAATTGTCCTATGTAGCATAATCTACCTAAACGGTGGCGGAGCGTCTGTGGATCACATTTAACCCACTAGCAAGGTTGATATCTATGTTACTGATCAATTCGAAAGATTAATTAATGGTATGTCTCGGAAGTTTTTGTTTTAATGGAATTAGAATCGTGACTTATCAGCATGTCAGTTGATGATAAGGATGTTCATTACCGTAGGGTGGCCCATTTTAGCTCTGGCTACGATGTTCACACTAGCAAGACGAATGTACACACAGGACAGTCTTGCGGAGTAGTTAGACTAGCTCACATCCGTATCCTAAAGGGTTCATAAAAAAGCATAGTAGACAAAAGCTGTTATCCGAATGTATTGCTATCTGTGAAGAAGATGATAATATCCTAATAGGCGACCACTGTAAGGGTAACAGAAGTTTTATACAGAACAGTATGCGACAAACAATGCAAAGATATCAGATTGAAAATCATCAATTGAACTTGTTAGTAACACAAATTTGATTAAACAATCAGTTAACGCAACTAAACTCTATGTGCTCGTTTCGACCCAGAAAACACCGGTGCCTCTAAGTTAAGTTGATCAGCCTGTCGGTGCTACTTCACATTGCGTTTATCTAGAATCGGGCGAATCGCTTATTTAACTTTGTCAGTTTTAGATAAAACGTGCAATTTAGGAATGATTCTAACATTCATTCTGACTCTCCCAACTGTCCTGTTGTTTATACTGTTTCAGTTATCTGGGTTTGGTGAATAAGTTCACTTCATTCATTTCAGTTTGATTGTTTGCTTTCGGTGTTTTCCTCATTGTTTTCACCCGTCGACAACACTTAGTTCATTGTCTAAAGGTAACCGGTTTGTCACAATGTTCTCGTTTATTATTTTGTTGACTTTGTTGTCAGCACCTCTGATTCTTTTTTTAGTTATTCTAACTGCTTCAAAATATTCTGCCTTCAGTTTAATCACTTATGTTGTCAGCAGAAAGTATCCCTGGTAAATGTTAGCCGCACAACAGCTGGCGCTATACTGCCTTTTGATAACGGAGCCACTAAGTAAAACTGTTATTTTGATTAACAATTGAGGACATGACACTGTTCACTCACTTCCGGGCAGTCGCCTAAAATGCTATTTTAAATGCCAGCCTAGCCTGCCGAAGCGCTGGTTGTGTCAAACTGATCGTGTTGATGAGCGGTTGTATGCCGGTAGTCCAAGTGGTTTTGTTAGTGTACGAACTTGTTTCACGTGATACCTGACGACAAAAACGCAGTTACCACTCTTTTCTCTGAGACTGTTCTCGTCTGTTGGGCAGGTATTTCTCTTATTTCCATCAACACGATGTCCTGTATACTCTGCTACACCTTCTGTAATAACAATTCTTCCTCCGATAAACGTTTTTTGACACTTTGACTCTTACTATCTCTTTAAACCACCATATAAAATTGGTTTTGTCTCCCCAGGCTTTCGTGAAGTGTTCTCCGAATCCAGTCCATTCTTCCGATGGCGAGGCACATTGAACCTGGCTTGGCTTCAGATCAGTGCCGCATATGGTGCGGCTCGTTTGGCTGCCCGACTGGATGCCGGTTTGACTATTCCGTGCCCTCAGCAGGCGACGTCTCTTCTTGATCGCATTGTTATGGACTATTGATTACTCTTTTAACACGGGATAGGGTTTTACTTTACAAGCTTTATGGTGCACTTGTTATACTTATTTTTACGCTTTTATACACTGTTCAGAATTTTGTGTGTTATGTTTATGTTTGCTATGGTTTCTTTTTCAAGTTGATTACATTTTAGACAAACTGCGATCTGAAATCGCTTTGATTCATGGGCCATCTATAAATGATTGTTTTCATTTGCGATCGATAGTGGCCATTTGAAAAACGGTACATCGAAAAATGAACCAAAGGTTACTAAGAATATTGGATCAGTAACAGTAGCTGCTGTAATGATGCTCTTCTAGCTATTTTGATTAACGTTCACTTATCATGTTTCCTTAACTTATTTCTACTGCTTGTTGTTGCACGCCTAATTCCAAGCAGGCGTCTTCTCGTCATCGGCATTCATGCGCGCAACTACGCGACTGATATATTACATCATTATGAATAAACTATATAATGCCTTTAAGATTAGAATTTCAGAAACCGTTTTAAACGGTATTTGACTTTAGAAACGTTTTTTGTCGTCGGACCAGCCGCTGGACTTTAGATTGCAAGCCTGGGCATTTTACTTGGAGCTATAACGTTTTTCTGAGGCGTTCTCAGGTCAGTAGAAAATCGTTTACCGTACCGGACATTATATGCTGAGGCCACCAGCAGTTGGGTAAAACTGCATGGTGGTCAAGCAACAACGTGGTCACGAAATATGAAGATCCTGACTGCTCCAGAGCAAAGTGGGTAGGTGTCGCCTGCCTGGATGGGGTCCTCGTGGTCACTCAAACAGCTGGTTAGAGACGCTATCCGAGATGGCTATATGTCGCAGTCAATGGCGTACCTGTATCTATACTATTTCTAGTTCTTCCGTTTAGTCTTCTTTTATTAATTTTCAACCTTCTTAGTAACGTTTCCTTCTAGGATATTCCACGTTACTGTTAAGGCGAGCGGCGGCCTGAGCCACAGTACCTTTTGGTCAAGCTCATGGCTGTTGTGATGATGATGATGATGAGAAAATCGAACTTGCCTTACGGGGAACCCGGTACCCAAATTTACATTTTCCACTGGTTCTTCAACTCAGAATCACTACTCTTTTCTATGACAGAAATGATATGCGGCTGAGATCTAAGAGTTGTATTTAAAGAATTGTTGGTGTTGGGAATCCAATTACGTACCATTTCGACCAATTCGGTCATAGACTATACCTGTCCATCATTCACGTTTATGTGTCATGTCCGAGGGTTTATTGGTGCTTCCTGGTGCTTCGCTTATCCAAAGCCAGTTTGCGGTAGTTTCCGTTCCGGTTTTACCTTCTTCATACTTCGGTATAGGTTACTCGAACCACCATGCTTGGCTCCCCGATCATGTCAGCTAGCATTTGTTTCTCAACTGTTTAGGTACGGTAAGTGGTAACCTCTTAAACGCCATGGTTTTACAATCGACTCTATTGATCACACGGTTCTGTGCCCATCTTCCGTTGCAAAATCCTTGGGAATACATGCCGCTTTGTTCACAGTCTCAACCTCCATTGACATGCTATCACCTCATGGCCTATCGCTTGCATTAATGCGATTATATTGCAGTCGTTTTTCTGCCCATTGACCACAAGAAATGCTCACTTTACTGCAACTTGCTCCACAGCCATTGTCATGCGTTGGTGTCAGATGTTAAACGGTAATCAGTGTTGGCGTAACGTCAGGCTACGAGCTAGGCAAATAACAAATAATCAAACTTGATGTGTATCGTGCATTTTTACAATCTTTCTGTCGTATAGAGAAAAAGTGATAAAGGAAACCTTGCGCTCTGTACCAGTTTCAGCCTCTCATACAGTCGAATGAAACGTTCATTGCAGTAATAGATTAACCCATCCTATTTAGACAACTGATTCGTCAACCACTTAATCTTTGATACTGACATGTAAGAACTAATGAGGATAAATAAGGAACTGTTTACTGGTTCACTTCACATTGCAGTCGCTTGAATACTTAAAGTTCCGTAGGTGAGATGAGGTATATGTCCGTCTGTAGTATGCGAAGTGCTTATGCATAGATTATTTTCAAATTGCGAATTCTTAATCGTGTTTCAAATCACTCCAAACGCAGTATGTCGTAACGATACCGTGTTGACAATAGTTTACAATATGTGATTCGGACGTAGATAGAACGTTGGAAGATGTAAGTAACCCTACTACTATCCTGATTAGGCTGTGCGGGTTCTCTGCAGTAGGTACACTCTAAATGCCTATGTTTTGGTAGATTCTATTTTATGGGTATTTGCAGTGACATGGGTATTCGGTAGTGACATGCCCAGGTGACCTAGAAGGAGCGAAGAACTTCTAATTGAAAAAAGTACTTACGCAAGGTGGATGTCGGATTCCAAACGATGTCTTATTTGACTATAGTGGACAGCTGGTGGCGTAATGTGTTTAACCGCTTATTGGGTGGATGATTAACGTCAGTACGTTTTTCAAAACACGTTTGATTACAATGGTTCTGTCACGTGTGTTAGGAAGCCTATGGAGTTGCGATCAACACACCTCGCAATCTTCTGAGCTACAATCCGAACTCCGGTTTGGACGAGCAGGTATTCTTGGTGAGCTCAGCTAAGAGTCGAACTCGAATATAGTGCTTCTTTTCGAAAGTGACTAGCGGATCCGTCGAAATACAATGCTGCAGTGTAATGTGAGCGGGATTCAACGTACATTTAGACAAGTTGCCAATTATTCATTTCCAAGCTTGCTAATGCCTTTCTGTCTTCGCATACGGAACGGAGTCGGTGTTAAACAGTAGGTTCATGAAACAAGGTAAAGAAAAAATATGCCGGATCGCCACTATCACTGACTAAGTGTCCCCGCGATAAAGAATGCGTCAATATCATGTCTTTTAATTGAACTTGCGGAAACTATAGTTAGTGTCCTTCGAATTTTAAACATAGTAAACCGTGTGTATCTTATCTGGAGTACTGATTAATCAGTTACGTATACGTTCAGTTTTAATGTGGGTTTTATGAAATTAGGTTTAGCTCGTTGGACTTCCAAAATATTTGGAAACCAGCCGCTGAATCCGGTTAGCTGTATTGGAGTTTTTAAGGTATGAGTTGGCTACTGTGTTATACATTGAGTAGTGTGAGTGTGCTGAAAAGTTGATTGGTCTGTCGCACAGAAAGGACGATCGGACTACCAACCTTGATCAACCAGTTGAATGTACCAGAACAAATATGAGATTAAGTTTCGAAGAGTAGCCAGGCCCGATCACCCTGTCAGTACTCAAATCCATTGCTGGACAAGTTGGACAATTTTGTGGTCAGCACTAATCGTGGAGCCATCGTTTATAATCGATAGAACAATTTGTCTCCTCTGGAGGAGATGGGACAACTTCAGCAGTACTCACAAGCGAATATGATCGGGCGTTTGTGTATGCTAATTTGGTCGCGCCTAATATGGGATTGATGATGCAATGATCAACACAGTGTTTTCAATGGGGGCATGGTCGAAGTTCATATCCCGGTCGTGGCAAAGGTATGCACCACCGATGTGCTCTAGCAAGAGTGAAGCTCGAGTCTTATGTTTTTTTCGAAAAGGGCTGGCTGAATCATGTGCGAATGCGAAAGTTGCGATCAGTGTCCATTTGATATTGTCCACTCGCATTTTTTTCTCATAACACTAAGTACCATGACTAGTTGGAGATTTGGTTTCTGTTGCTGCAGCTGTTAGAGGATTAGGTTGTTCGGAGCTGTTTGGTGGATTGCGAAATCGTATTCAAAGTGGTCAGAGTCCAGATTGATCAGGTAAAGTTGGTGGTTCTGCGGGCTCACAAGGGTTAGATTAGGTTACCGGAGAAGAGGCGCTGGTTGCCGGTTTCGTCAGTGAATTTGAACGATTTGTCTTGGCTGACACAACTTTTCGGGAAGGGTGTAGTAAGGATGAACGATTGAGCCAAACTACTTGCGAGTAGTTAAGTGGGTGCATCTTTTGAGTTAGCGGACTAATTGTCGAATATATTTATGTATATAATGTGGTTTTAAGTATTTGCCACTGCAATATGCAGGCCGGCCGCTTCCACTTTGATTGTCCGTAACACTTACGGACCAACTTTGGGGCGACGTAGAGACACCGGTGGACAATGTTCTTCCGAGGTAGGGGTTCCAGCAACAGTGCTGCAAAAGGAAACAACACAAACAAGCTTGAGGTAAAGGTCTAGTTAGTCATGCACATGACACACAAACGAAACCCAAGACGGCGCCAACAAAACAGCAGCGCGCTCCGTCACACAATTCAAATTCAACCTATGCGTGTTTGTTGGTTTCGACTGCACGTTACACCACATGTTTTGATTCATCGAATCAATTGTTCACCTACTTTCCTTGCTTACAACACAACACCTTTCTTCGCCATATCTTATCATTTCATAAACAAATATGCTAACTCAGTCTTGGCCTTTGTTCTTGATAGATTGTCTGGGCTCAATGCATGTCTTTCCACCGTCTCGGTGGCTTATTGTGTGGCTCATCACTTTTCCCCTAATATTTTCTTAGCACGGTATGTTCCCTGAGCGAAATGGAAGAAGTATCATCATTTTCCCTCAGTATGTGTGCACATGCACACTGAGAAGAGTTTACGCCGTAGACTTACTATCAGAATCACTATCTAGCTGCCTCCGCAGGATACGAATACACTCATACCAGTGTGCTCTCTCGTACGACAAGCAAGTAACCTGTTCGATTCTGGATGGTGAAGTACGAATGAGCGAGCGTTGAGGCGGTCCAAGGGGCGTACACGTTAAGCTAGAACTGTTGACCTTGATGACAGAACAAGGGTTCGTTGAGATTATTTGACAAAGTGCTGCATCGGGCTGGTTGAACAAACTACTACCGACTGAACTCGTACATGTGCAATTTGTCCATCTATTCACATTATTGATGGGTAGTAAGAAACTGGTTTTTTGGGCATTACTCAATTGACCGCAGTTGTTGCATTCCCACATACGCTGTTGACGAGCACTGATAAGAGAAAACTCTTTTCGAACAGGGGTGACTAAAAAATCCACTCAAAAAGTTAATGATTTATGTGATTTTCACTTGGAGAGAAATCCTAGTCAGTGGGTTATCAATTTGAGTTAACGGGACAGTTACTGTGTCTCTTCTCGAGGCGATCAGGAAACCTGAGCACTACTCGGACGAATGTGGCCGAGAGTTCACATATGATAATTCAGTCGTGCCTAATATGAAGTCAGTGGCGCAATGGTTGACAGGATTACCTCATGTAAACCTGATGGGCGTTGTAGTTCAGGCTATGACGAGCTTCAATAAGAGCGAAGCTCGAATTTAGTGCTTTTCGAAAGGGGCTGATTGAAAAGTGTATGGGAATGCCGTCAGTTGCGAGAGTTGTCAAATCTGTATAAAACCTGTTTTGTTTACAAACTATAATCACATAACCGCCTTATAAAAATGCGACTAGACTAACGATTTTGGTGAAGTATAATATGAACTAATGATTCTTAACCCCTTCTGCAAGATGTTTGAAAGTTGAGGTGACATTCGTCAAACACTACATTGTTGCAAACCTCAGCTGTTAGTACAAGCCACGATGATGAACGCTTTTATGTTTTTTTGCAGGCGGCCAATTCGTCGTTTATTCATCATAAATGGCGCTGACTTCATGTTGAAATCCATAATGCTGACGTTGTGACAAATTAAACCTAACATCGACTAAAGCGGGACATTGGAAACAAAATAACACTCGCAAACCGCAAAGGTCTTTCCTTCTGCTGTTCATGTTGACGGATTGTAAAATCCGGTTTTTACGATCGTCTGAAATTAAAAGGACCACTCATATAACTGTTTCTAATCGAGGTATAACGAGCTAGACGGCCAGTTGAAATACCACGCGCGGATTGTCTGCATGGAACATGTCGATAGGGATATACAAAGCAGGGATTTACTCGTGTGCTTTATCATCTAGCATCTTAGGCGCCATTTTTCACCCAAATATAAGTGACGCTTAGACGAAGTCAAATTACAACATGGTGAAATATGATAGGAAAAGTTATAATGTATTTGGTGCACCTAAACTTGCATGCTATGTATCTTTGGAGTGTGTATGGGTATAGTCACAGCTTATGATCGGAATATTGTTTGTTCAACAAATGTGCCACTTGAAAACGAGTGAGATGTGTTGCAGTTTTACTACCTCACTTTTACATTCGATTTTGTTTTTTAGATTAGCAGACACTTAACTCATTTGAGGTTCGGACATCAAAAGTTAATCGGGGTATGTATTGTGGGTTATGACAGAATAACCAACCTTGGAATAACATTTTCGTAACATCTCACGGTGGATTTATTTTGCAACAACGTAACGTAAGTAGGGTGTACCGATGAGTGTCAAAATGGGCGATACCGATCTAATAACCGAACGAATCTCACTACATCAGTACCTTTGTGACGTGACCATTATTCTAGATTCAGAATCGTCGAAAAGTGATTGATGTTCACCGGTTCTTGAGAAAACAGCGATAGTGCTAAACGTTTCAACGGTATCATTGGTCCATATCCAACCCAATCAAACCGATTGAAACACATAACTGTTACCACTGACCATAAATTGTCGTTGTCCTTGTTCTGCAAACGGTCACAGTTCAAAGTAAGTTAGGCTCAGTCTACCCACTTAATAAAATCTCTTTATAGTTGCACCGGAAACGCCTGATATAAACACACATTTGTGTCAGTTTCATTTGTTGACGTGTGCACTAGCTTGTCCTCTTTCAACCTATGGGATAAAGTCTAAGTAATAGCAGTCTTCATTTCGGCAATCTGTACAGTATGCTTTCCGTTGTTTTTGTACGTTTTGTCTTTAAAAAAATCTCCCAATGATTGTTAGTGGTAGAACTTTGTAAATCAATTTAATCGATTGTATACATATTTATACTTTTAAAATTAGGAATTTTTAACCATTGTTCGACCTGTAACAATTCAAGTGCTTAGTATCTCAGATATAATTAGTTTGACAGTAAGTAAGCTAACGTAACGTAACGAAGAGGAACGAAACCGGTGGGCTATATACCTTGTTGTCCAATGACCCTCTCATATAGAATAATCCTTCACAGTTTACACTTTTGTGGAGAACGTACCGTCTTGAATGGTCGCTCACCTAACCGTTATATTGACCACAAATATAGCGCACAGTACCCTACAACAAACACTAATATACAGGGTGATGCAAACCGTCTCTAAAAGACGGCTGATTATAAAGAAGACGAGCTTACGGACACATGCTAAAGTGTAGTGTCATGCTGGCGTGAATAGGAAACAAACGTCTTTTGCCGTGCTACATAGGGTTTCCTAATGCAATCTTAGTGCGACCGTTTAACCCTGGAGTTTCCAGGTCAATTTGGTTTAACCATCACTACTTGCCATTTTCACATGGTAGCTGTTCGGTCCTGATCACGTTCTGTACTGTCAGAATAGTGATATGAGCCGATTCGAATGACGAATTACTTTTTATTGCACTTGTTATGTACGGAACTGATGACCCTGTGATTTGCTAGTCGAATCGTTCACTCAGGGTTAAGTCCATGCCCGCTCACTGCGTCAGTGTCACCTATGTGTGTCATGACATTCTTGAATATTGACGTGGACTACAGCGTTTCATCTTCACAATGTCCAGTACCATATAGGGACCAATTTTCATATTACGGCCCGAGAGAAAACACCACTTAGTGAGCTTTAATAAGCTAGGACAACTTGAGACCAGTGCTATATCATGAAAAGTGAGAGAGTGCATGTGACCGTCAGGGTCATGCCTGGAGCATAAAATCACGTGAAAACAGGAATCAGTTACAAACTGGATGAGTAGTGAGCAGGCGAATGTAACCACTACGGGGTCACATACGCATAAGCGTCTCTTGGTGGATAATCAGCCGGAACAACGACCAAGATACGATTGCTGATAGTGATCCTGAACTGATTACTCTGCAGCAAACAAAAACTCACTGCTTTCTCTAGAGATACCATTTGCTGAGATAATTAGTAGTAAGATCTGTCAACCATTTCTGTTTCGTTGAGGTGAAAACCACCAGGTCACCTTGTTAAGTGAAAACGGTCAGTAAGCATGCAACCTATGATGAAGCCATTCTATTTTATTAAAATATATGGAAAAACTTTTCGCCTTCCCGTAATTACAGCTCTTTTAACACATAGTTACCAAACGTTGGAGAAACCAAAACGTCGTTGATCATGGGTTACCCCCAACAAAACCAGTTATCAACTAATCGAAGTCTGAACATTGTTAAGTTCGTAGAAATTCATTTACTGTAATTATACCATTTCCTTGATTTTCTGATAACTGTTTTAGCCAGACATTAGAAGCCTGCTATTTTAGTAACGTGAAACCTATTTCCTGGTTGATAGTAATGCACCCTATATCAATTACAAATGAATCCGGAAGGTGCTATTAAATCTAAACATCCCGAAGATGAGCAAACACACTACGCAAATTTGTGAATGGAAACGATAATTCGACAGTGAAATGGTCATAGAAACATATCATAGCCACCTAATTTATTAACCACAAGGAGAGTTTATTTGTCTCATAGATTATCAAGTATATGAATATTTCCCAATTCCTTATTGATCTCCACACAACAACGAACGTCTCGTTTACACATGGAGTTGGGACATAAAACCGCATATTTCCATTTGAGGTTGTTGCTTCCGTAAGAGTGACTAAACCAAAGTTTTATAAGCCTCCCCGTTCGTTTTTAATCAGTTCTACGAACATAGTGCAGACGGAATTTCGCCTGATCGTTGTGTTGATATATATATATATATATGAAGTAAACTAGGTGTTATTGTCAGGTTACGCCCAGGTAAGTTTAGTGAAATCAAAATAAACGGAATGTGGATACTGCGCACATGGTACAGTTTATTTTGTATACCGTATCCCTGTATGTTTATTGCTTTGTTCGATCTAGTTATTGGAAGTAATGTTTATCGACAGATCAGGCAACTAATGTGCCTGCCATCGTCACTGGATCTGAATCAACACAGGGTCGAAGAAATCACTAACTGTGTGTGGTTCTAAGTAGCCTAACGGATGCCGAACATACATTCAACAATGTAGAGGCGTTACAAGTCATTTGGCGACCATTGTGAAAAGTGTCTACTGCTGCCAACTTTGTGTGCAAACAAAAGCTGCTTTAAGTAAACAGATTACTGAGTCGATAGGAAAACATCTCACAACGGAATGAACATTATCACGACTCTGACACGAACTGCCATTAACCGATGTTGCCTACATGTATTGTGTTTATCTTATGTTCATGTAGCAGAATGCTTCCTTACAGTTTCGTGAAAAGACCACTCTTTTTAAGAGTTACTAAGTATTAGCTAACCACTACATATATTTGTGCACTCGATTAGACGTTTCGTAGGGCTGTACAAACATTTGAACCACTGTCCAGTATATCTATCATTATGGTTATGTATCACTATTTAACAAGACGTGCAAATTGTTCTAACAAAGAACATGTAGTCTCAAAGAAGTTGGCCTAACGATCGTTGACGTGATCATCACATTAGTGCGAATTTGTTGAAAAAGTAGGCAGTCAACAAGTATAGCGAAAAGGTGATCAATAAGCACAACCTTTATTGTCCAACCCCCTAGTTACCGTGCTACACGCGCGCTCGAGTCTAGGATTCAGAAATCCAGTCCACAACACTCCCTTGTTTCCGATCGCACCTCGTGTGCACTTCTGCCCGGTTTACCTGTGTGATCGGCGCCTGCTGTTGGGGGCTTTCCGCCTGCCATTCGTCGTCCGTTGGTCCGATTTCGTTGAGCGATGGCTTGTCCGGTCGCTCGTGTTGTCCGCTATCCGTCTACTATGGGCTTTGATCGTATTCCACGACAGTATCGAGATATTCCTGTGAGTGTTGGAATAATCGCGCCTGCGATTTGGTCGTCCATCCTAGTTTGACTGTCATGTCTCGCCTGTTGGTCCGATCCAGTCGGGCGATGACTCATCCGGTCGCCCACGCTGTCCCCGATTCGCTCGCTGCGGGTTTTTAGACGTACCTCCCCACGTTGAGATATTCCAGCGGGCGTTGGAATACTCGCAACTCCGGTCTGATAATCCAGCACATAATGACTGATCAGTCCGCTTTGGTAACGTTTACTTCCTACTCACTTTTATGGCTTATCTTGGCAGTGATATTCAAGAGCTAATTTACCTTACGTGTGACAGGGACCATTAACGACCAAGCAACTTAGCTGGGCAATATTAACGATGGAACGTATAAAATTGTTGCGCATAGAAAGGAGAATTACGCAATGACTACATATTTTATCGGATTTCATGGGAACCATACAGTTTTGCTTGCAAATATTCACAAAAGACTAGTAGTCAGAATAAGCTAGATTATCACTCTGTTTTGGAGGCTAACAGAAGTTAATCAAGCGAGCAATGATGCACATGTTTTTGGACTGTCAATCACGCCAACTGATACTTCTATTCGAGATAACAAGCCTTCAGGCTGCTGGCCATGTTCTCATTTATCCTAGAATCTGTTTAATGAATATCACGCGATGTAGAAAAAAGCACGACCACACCCTCAAATTAACAACCACGCGAGTTTAACTGGCACCGGTTGGTTGTGTTGAATCACGCCCTGTCAGTCTGTAAAATGCATCTGTACCAGAATAAACTATACAAGCATGCCATAGGAAAATTTTATCCATTCAACTTGATATAAACAACCATAAAATTAACACAGAAGTTCACAATCTAACTTTTCTCGGGTCAGGCTTTACAATGTGTAGATTGTGTGTTAAGTTACTGGTCTGTGAAATAAAATTCAGTCAGTTCACCAATACAACTTGAAATAGTTTATTCGAGATTTCGTCACAATATTATGTGTCAATTAACAACAATATTTGCGTATTCCTTTAGATCCTTATCTCCTAGTTAACACCGGAATATACAAATTATAAAGACTGGGAGAACGACGGTTTAAATAGAGATCAATAATTATATGACATTTTAGAAACTGTTTCAAACTGTAACGGATGAAATGGTTTGTTATCTTTTAGTCAGATTGAATAAAACGCTATGGGTAATAAGCGGACATCGTTTACACTTCCGTGCCGCATTCACTTTTAGACAGGAATTCAGTTAGATTCTTTTAAAATGAAACATTAAACTGGATATTTACTCTCGTTGGAGCTGGTTGACGGCATATAACTAGACTTGAACATATTGGGATTTTAAAGTATAGTCCGCATGTTTGTGAGGTGATCGTGTTTACTATCGCACGACTGACTTCACACTGGACACGAATATATTATTGTGGTGGATGGCCAAGCGGAAGAATCGAATACTTCATACTGATTAGAATATATCGATGTGATGTTGAGATATGGTTACATCTCATGGCGGGTGCATTGCGAACAGTATGAGTTATCTTTCAACGAAACTAGACCAACGGGCAAGAAATGACAAACAAAAATCGATGACGGAAAGCGTCAGCCATGCACCGAACTAAGCAGAAGTGCATATGTTTAAACAGAAACCTCACTGGTCTGTGGACTGGAGTTTCGGCTCACGAACGCCTGCGCGTGAGTGGCGTGAGAACGTGCGGAATGGACAAAAATGATCATGCTTCATTGAACGACTTTTCGCTAATGCGTAAGCACTCAGCTATATTCGCTTGTGAGTAATATTCATGTTGTCTAATCGCCCGTAATGTAGACAGTGACGCTATTGTTAACTTCGAGCGACAAATTGATAATCAGAAAGAGAGTGATCTATACGTAGATTTGACGCATCGCCTGATGATTGAAAAATACGTCATTATCTAATTTCCTTTTTGGAATTTAAATTTACGTTTCCCACCGATGCCGTTGACTTATTTACGTTAGCCTTTGGTTGGTTAGAAGGCAAAGCAGCGACTATCACCACGGATGATTTTTCGGCATCTAGATAGTAAACGCATAGGCGAAAATATTCCGTCACATTAACTTTGTACTTGTAGAGACTTAGGAGGTTAGTAAAAGATAATTCGAAACTATATTTGCCTGCATTATCCGAAAGCATCATCTGAGTAAAGATTGAAGGTGCACGAATATTGAGCGTAATGTTAAAATGATGTTTTCTGTGAGATTTCCTGTGCTGTTTCTTGTAGACAAAGCATAATCCTGGTCACAGCCCATTTACTTTTGAGTCCAGTTTTCATGTACTCTGAATTTTTACTTTCGCACAAATCGTAATTGGACACGGTTCCAGGTTGTTTGCGGCTCTCAAATTCAGAAGGACTGCTCACTCAGATTTTTTCAAGAAGAACGTTAACTAATTCCAAGTTGAACATATACCTTTGACTTTGCATCTGTTGATCGTGCTTCTTCATCTGATACGGACGTTTATGTGAATATGCGAATCTTATTTACTGGTGCGCTGCTCATATCCGTGCGATGTGCTACCCTGAACATTATATATACACATATATATCTATTCTTGAGTAGTATACTTGTGATAGGCAGCATCAAGAGTAAACTGATGTATTCACTCTAGAGGGATAGACACTGCGGTTCTGGTGAAAATGTAACAGGGCTACGTGGGAAATTCACCGAAAAAATAACTCTTTCTTACTAAATTTGAAAGAAAGATTGTCACACTGTGTTTATCTGTTTATCACGACATGTCCTGTTATCCTCTCAGGTATACTCAGGAGTCTGTTAGTGCGTGATTAGTGCTTTGCAAGCAACAAATGAAAGTTGCAAGTTGTTGGTTAACTAGTATGTGTGCTTAAACACTACCGGAATAATAACCGTTCGATATACAATCTGCTTTGAATGCGTAAATCAGGTCTTTATGTTACACAATGAATATTGATTTGGCGTACAAAAGAGGTATGGACTGACTATAATGTGGCTGACCTTGAGGGGTTGGCTAGATTGCGAATAACCGCTACCCGAAATATGTAGTTCACGCAAAGAATGCTTTAAATAACTAACTTGCGCATGCTAAGAGATCACTTGATTGCTTCATGACGGAGATACAGTGAACCAGTTAACATTTTGTATGAACAGAAATATAGCTTATTGGTCAATGGGACACGACTCATTGCATACGTAAGCTGCAAAGTCCCAGCTATAAGTTACTTGGGTCTGCAGACTTAGAAGTCTCAAAATTTGTTTTATGATACCAAATCAGTACGGTGACTTTATTAAGGGTCTGTTTTACGTTTTTTCAGCTCACAGAACAACATTTCTTCTTAACATTTCTCAGTTGAAACTTTTTTCTGCGATGTCTGTAATATTTGGAGGAGTTGATGGGTGAGTCGTTTGACTGTATAAACACTGTCCATCAGAGGTATATGTGATACAAAGTATACGTTTCTTCGGCATAATTGTTGGTCAGTATCTCTGTTATAACAAGTGAATTTTATAATCCAGCCAATCAGTCAGTTGCTTACGTTACACATCAAACATATTGGGTACAAGTTGCAAAACAGCCAGTACTTAGAGTTTTGAGCTCGAGAACTAGACGCACAAACATTTTTACGTCAAGTGTATGATTCGGTTTACCAGTGAGACTTTTCTGGTCTAACTGCCATGCAAGTACTAAAACGGACATCCCGAGCTACAAAACCGCAAATATTCTTAATAAGACCAATTAGAGATTAATTCATGCGGGCAATTGTTCAATGTGATCAGGTGAATGGGTTATTTTCTATCAGAAATACAGTCAGTTTCATATGTTTTGACACCTATGAGAGCTAGTGTCTTGATCAACTGGGAACAGAATTTATAATTATAGACAAACGGACGCTCAGGTAAGCATTTTAGATTATTTCGTTAAACATCATGAAACGGTTAACAGCTTACTGTGTAAAATTGTTTATGATTATATCAAAAGGACTGGATCTGCTTTCTGCAGACAATTCATATGTTTAAAGAGACAAGTTTATTTAGGGGAGGTGAGAAGCAACAATATGAATTTTATTGCAAATTTCTCATAAGGGCGGTAACGTTTCTATAACGGACACTGATATAACGAACTACATGGAACTCGGTTGATTTTTAGGCAAAAGCTCATAGGGTTTGTGCAGATGTTTATGTGAAAATCATTAACGTCGACTGACGCACGATAGAACCAACATACGAACAATAAAACTGTCGACGATCAGTAATTCACAGAGTTGTGTGGACGAACTCACAGATTGTTCAATGACAATGGAGTCCTCTATTGCTTATCACGTGTTCTGGTGGCTAGTTTGGAGAGCGATGCTATCTTTTGAGTTGTTGATAGATCACCCAGCCGTTTTTACAAAATTGTGAACACGTATATTCGAAGTGTGTTCAAAATTTGTGAAATAGGTGGCACGAATTCTATTCACACCACATTATTACAATGGTGTGTTTAATCAACTGTTATATAAAGAATGGGAGACTTCGTAAAATATACATAATTTTGAAGTTCGAACTCAATTAAAATTATTCAGCTTCACATACCATTTTAAAGTGAGTTGTAGTATGAAGGGAAATTGTGACTTATATGACACACCGTTAGCTATGATCCAATTGTGGGAGATGTGGTATACTTCTTAAGAAAAGGTTGTCTGCGAACTAGATGTGCATATTCTTCGTAATATCAAAGTGTAAAAGATTTTTTTATCATTTGTCATCCTAGAGGTACTTCTGGCTCTCGAATCGTTCTTCTTAATGAGAAAGGACAACAGCTAGGTTTCGCCGAAGGACCACATACAAATCAATGGGTAAGTTTTGATCATTTATACAGTACCAGTAAACCCTTAATTGATAGGATTATTTACGAAATGATTACAAAAGTTGATATGGTTCTTGCTAGCTCGTAAAAATATTTTTTTTGCTCTAATCGATCTTTATTAGACGTTTGATTACATCTGAATAACCACAACGAGTTCCTGTGTGAAAGTTAGAAGTTTAATCTGAACCATTTGCTTAATGTATCCTCGCATGGTCATTGGTTTATTTCACAGTGAAACAGTGAAGGAAAAATTGCACATAAATGTCTTGAATTTAAATCAAGTAAGAAATTAATAACTCATCTACAGTCGTGATTGAGTTTCATCAATCACATACACTTGATGAGCGATGAGAACTAGGAAAGTAGTCATGTGTATTGGGTTAATGTTGGTCAATGATATCCTAATGCTTGCGATGAATTAAGCTCATTTTCAACGAGGATCATACACGTAATGGTTGTACAAATTATTTTTGAATATTATAGAAAAATGTCAGTAGATTGAACAGGTTGTGAGTTGGCTAGTTTACCCACTATTCCGTAATTTTCCGTATATTAATGGAGGTCTGATCGTTATTGACTTTCAATTTCTCCTTATGTCTAAAGCAAACTAAGGTGATCTATGTACTCACGAGCTCTCAAAAATATGGTTGCGAGATTATCTTTTCATATCTGCAAATACCTTCTTTATAATCTTCTACAAATTCTTCTTTCTGTGTATTACTCAGTTTGTTGTACTGAAGAACTGTTACGTTTCTGCAATATTGTATGTAATAGATAACTGCAATTCATTTAGGCATAATATATTGATTGCTAGGTATAACTGAGCTGAATCCATTTAGCTAATAAACACAGTCGATTTCAATAAAGTTTGTACATTCACTTAAACACTTCGTTTTGTCCGCACTTAGTTGCTAACCGTCAGGGTGAATTGTACTATACTTGAAAAATAATCCGTAACAAGTGATCATCACGCCGAAACTAAAACAAAAAGCATTCGAAAATGAAGGACTCACAAAGACTGAATTTGTTACAGAGTAGGAACACAATGGCTTAAAACAACAGCCCAAGTAACAGAGATCTTTCACTTTGTCCGGCATTATTTTCAACAAAGCGTGTTTGGTCATTCATGGAGTTAAACCACGGGACCGATAACCTAGGCTATAGCGTTTTAAACGGCGGTGAGTTATAGCCTGACTTGCGTGAGAAGTCTATAGAGAACAGAAAATAGCGTTCTCATTTCATTACCACCGATTGATAATCGGGAAGTAAAATTGTTGAACATATTCAAAAACGATAGCAACTTAACATTTCAGGCGACGAATTTCTGTGGACCGGTTAAAAACTTCATAATCTAACGTGAACAAATACAGCTTCTAATTGCCTGGCAAGTCGTAGCAAGTCGTACAGCCTCAAGTAGTTGATCACATGTGTTTTGAGCTGTCATATTTGACGAAGTTCTGATTACCTTGAAGGCGTGGCGACCTGACTGAATGGAATATTGGTCTATACGATGGCGTGAAAAAAGGAGTGAACTGTTTATGTGCATTTCGGTCAGATGTAAACGTAGATAAACAGAATGAGTGCAATTAGGGCGTTATGTCATAGTCACTAGATTAAAAATGATAAAAGGTGAACGTTTGGCCTACTACGGTTTCGCGCACCGACTACTACACACCCTCAGAATTGACGTTATATATTTTATGGCGTATACTGTGAGTGACATAGTGTTAAAATTCATGCATTTTATGTTCTGGTTATAACCTTCTGATTGACAGACTGATATGCACCAACCTGTTCGAACATTGTAGCACTTGTGGCCTACGGTGGCTATTGGTTTTGTTCTACCTCAACCATGTAGAACAGTTAGATAGAACGTTGCGTAGTAGCAAGTGAAGATTGCACGGTGTAAACAACGTATTCCAATGCAACGTAAATCGTGCAAGAAACTGGCCTAAAACAGGGTCAGTATATGCGATGGACGTAAGAGTGATAATAGTTTAACCAGTAAAACAATAATAAGTAAAGTTTGGCTTAATTACCAGTGATCAGACTGTACACTGAACAAGAAGACGGTTTAGTGAGCCACCGGACACTGACAAAACTACCACTGAACTGTCCAAAACTAATTTCCCTTATAGTGTCGACAGACGAATGTCATTGACGAGACAAAAAAATAAGCAACATACAATCACAATTTATGAAGAAATTAAAAGGACGTCAGACAAAAGTTATGCGTAGATGATTCGACGTCAGTTGCACAACCCGAAAGAAATTATTCATCCATCACCGTCTCAACTAACTGAACATAACAATTCAACAGTTTGGGTTGAGATGAGCAGCACAAGAAACAGTAGACAGAGGAAAGTGTAAACAATGAGGTACAAATTGTACCAGGGTTAGTCAAAACTTCAACCAAGACAAGCAATATGTTCAGCATATCATCAACCACTGATCAACTAAGCATATTCACTCAAATCAAAATTATGCCGACGATCACAACAGATTACTGATGAATGATAGGAGATTTTTGTTTTCATATAAATTGAACTTCACTCGCAATTGATCGAAGCTTTCACATTCCCATAGACTGTAACAGATTCACAGTGTGAATGACCAAGGGCAGCGTAACTTTCAGTAGCGGGATACTTGTTTGTTACTGTTAGACTCCGCAGAACTGCATTACATTGACCCCATAGTAAGAAGACAACACTAAGCATGCTTAATCGTTATGTTTATAGGTATAGATATGAATGGTTTGGTTATACACTGAGGAGGACAATCACTGCTGTTACGTCCAGTGAAGTTTGTCAGTTTAACGACCAACTTATAAGGTACGAGTTAGACAAGTTAGAACTACGTGAAAAAATTAAAGTAGCCACTGATGTTAGGAACTGGTTGTCTACCAGAGTGGTGAGCCATGTGAACCATCCGATATCTAATTGACGATGGCAGTTAATCAGCTTTTGTTGCGTGTGTTAGCTTTGCCCGACAGGATTGTTTACGAAATGTGGACAATTAATAATTCGTAGCAGCTGGGGGCAAATAATTTAAATCCATTTCAGTTATTCTTCTTCACTGGTATGTGTACATAGATCGTTTATGATTAAACTGGAAATACCATCATTTTTGATATGGGGTTTGTTGTGGGTTGGTTGAAATATTCCTATTCTCATTTTCACTCGGGAAGGTCTGTTGTTTTATGAACGACTTACAATGAAGCATCGGCACTGACCACTAATGATTTTATATCCATGATGATGACAATAATATTAATTATGAAGAGTCCCACTTTTTCCAAACCGGTTACACCTCATTCACCCAAACATTGTGGTGTCAACTGTTAAAATTAGGGTAGGGTAGTAAAACTTTGTGTTTATATTCGTCAAGTCAAGGCACTACCATTTAAGGCCGTCCGCATACATTGTATGCTTGATATATTTGGTTGGGTGTAGGACCTAACCCACAGAGATTAAGGTATGACGCTACTGAGTTTAAAATTGGTCCAATTAGTTACGACGATTACCGGAGTCGGCCTGGACGTGTATGCGACTGCCTACATCGTTGGTTAAAGCTTTTGACTCAGGGTAACTAAAAGTGTTCCATTAATGCTGGTAAGTTTCTTTGGATAAATGTACAATAGAAATCGGGCAGTGTTAATTAATAAATTCGTTCACAGCGGTCATTCAATGAATCAGACTACTGGGATCGAATTGATCAACACGAACGATAATCATTTGCGCAAACAATGTGCATAGGCCTTGCTGGTTTCGACTCGATTGTTCAACTGGTTCGCGTTTTGTTTTATCTTGTCTGACCATGAATAAGAAAGTAAACTTATTCTCGGTTGAGTGGTTGTTGAGAAATCGTATGATTCGACCTGCCCAACTAGAATTTGTAGAGAAATTGCAGGTCACTTAATGTAAGAATCTTAGGAAAACTGATTAGATTTTACTTGTCGTAGTGCGTAGACCAACTTGTTAAAATAGATCATATAAGTTACATAATTAACGGCTCAAATGTCAAGGATATGGCAATTTTCACGAGTGACCGTGTTGTACAGTGGCTGTTTCAATACACGTGGACACCAGTTTGGCTCTTAGATTCAGTGTCACCGATCGCTGGTCAACAGCAACACTGAGCGGTTAACCATCTTACGTTTACTAATATATAAGAAGTCTATGAAATACTGTTCGACTACAGACCAGCCATAAACTTAATTGAGTATCGATTCATGTAGACCTACTTGAATGTGTAAACATGTTTGGAAGGCTTTTTCTATATTCTGAAGTCTGTGGAGGACACGGAATGTTTAAAAATTCATAAATATGAATAACACATTCAGCTTACTTGTTGCCTTTAATGACACTATAAAACTCAGATATTTTTGATCCAATTTCGACTGCAGCAAGTGGGTTTGGACGAAGCAGTACGACGTTTGCTTGACCTGATCGATATGGCGATCGAAAATGCACGCTTGCCCCCTCACACCTCGATCACGCACTTGGTAAATGGAAACAGAGTTTTGTAAATATATTTATGTTTATGCACGTGATGTTATTTATCGTTCTAACTGTTGACCCGTAATAAAGGTCGTATAAGCCGGAACTAGAGCTCCAATAAATGTCAACAAATTCACTAGGCCAGTTTGTTGGATGTCCACTAGCAGAGCAGTCAAGCCACTTAGATTAGGTTCATTCATCCTTATAAAGTATGTTTACGGGTGATTCAGTGACTGGTGCGTAAATATTTATATGCATGCCTTCAAGAAGAAAACGCATGGCATTTAGCAGCTGTCAACTGAACTGTCTATCGTTACGCTTTGTTGATAGTTCGATCATTGATGCTTAACTGGCGATTTTCTTGACATGAGATGCACAGCGTTTGTATTTCATCGCAGCTTCTATTTTCAGATAGCTGGAGCCACCCTCCTTAGAAAAGATTTATTTTACTTGAGTTTCGCATTTGTTTAGGTTAATCACCAATTCCCATATTTATTCGGTCGGACTGGGATTTGAACTGTTGGTTTTAGTTGTTTGTTAAGCGACTGTGATTACCATTGTGCCGACAATCTCAAATTGGACACAATGAAATAGTCACCAGCAAATGCCCAACCACGTTCATTTATAAGTAACGCTGAGGTCATCCGGATAGATACATTAGACAACTTGCTTACGTCAGTCGAACGCTAAATTTCTATCGTTAAGTTACGTAGTTATACGGAACGAATATAACAATGTCGTAAACAAGGAAGAAAAGCAAGCACGATGGAATAATTAGGCTTTTTATGAAGACATATGTGTTAGCCTATATTTGAACGGTTCTTGTCCTACTGCTGATTAGTAGTTTGGAAGTGAGTTTACCTTCAGCTAATTACTACTGACATTTGCCCATCGACTGAGAATTTGGATACTCCTTTCCTATTCCCCGTTTAAAGTGATAGCTATAACCTAGAGGTTTCAGCCCATTACTGCTACGCAGCAATGTTGATCTCATTTCGAGTTCTGGTTTGAACGGTGTTTCATGGATCTCACATCAACCTTCATCAAGTCCTCAATATCCGTTTATGAGTTTACGTCTATATTGTTCGATTACCTAGGCTAGGGATACAAAACTGTTCCCATATTTTAAGTCTGTTGACAGACCGTATTGTACTCGGGGGGTGGTAGGTGAATCGCAGCTGTTCCATTCGGTCTGAGCTACTAGAGTATTGACCTTCCAACTGATGACAACTTTGTTGCTCACATAACGGTTTCGTAAACAGCTGCTATTTATTGGACCCCATTTTGTCAGAGTGGGAATATTATTTATGAAGCGAATGGGCAAAGTAGCTTTTCACAACTACAAATGCATCAATTCTGTTTTTCACAAATGGATGGTCTGAATAAACTTTCAACAGATTTTCGTTAATTAACTGTCGTTCTTGCAGTTATCGTTTCTTGGAAGTGAATAATGACATTTGGTAGTCATTGCTTCTATTATCTTCCTTAATTGTCTATTTTTTCGAACAGCTTCAGAAAATAAAGCTGTTTAACTTTAAGAATTCAACGAAATGAACGCATTCAACAAAACACAATTTTTATAGCACACTGGATGTAATTGCACATTGAAAAAGATGGAACTTGGACTTATTGTAGATCAGGATAGGGAAGATGTATTTAATGTATCAAACACTGAATCCCATTCCCCGATAAAATCATGTTTTTTTTGCGTGCATTTGAGAATAGCAATATTTTGCATTATTTGGAGTTATTCGTACTGCGCTGAACTCACAGACCCCATGTTTTGTCTAGTAATAAATTCAGTATAACTTTCAAAAAATTGACTTTTCAAACTTTTCCCAAATCACCTTCATGTTGCACAGAGTACGAAGGTGTGAACCTTCTTGAATGTGTTCACAAATGATCTTTCTCCATTGTCTCGCTTTTCTTGTGCATAATTCCTTCATTAGTGCATGACTTTAAGCGGTGTGGACACAATCGAAACGGAAAAGTCACTCATTCGTACTATGAGGACAGCTCGTCCGAATGTGGCCGGTGACATCACGATTTGCAACGACGCCATGGGCGCTTACATGGCAGCTACAGATGAGCGTAAGTGAACACAGCGCATTAAAATCAACACAGTTCTAGAGCGGTTAACCCATACACACACACACGTCCGAATTAGTGGCTGCGAAAACCACTGCTAAACTAAGTCCGGCCTCTAAGGATTTGCCGAATATATCATCCAGTGGATCATGATAACATGTGCGTATTACGAGGGGGTCGATCTCTGTTAAAATTATCTACTACTTTCCAAACAGAAGCCGAGGAAACAAACGGACTATATTGAATCCGTGGTGCGACTTTGCATGAATCAAGTTGACTGACTTTTAGGTATTTGTGTATCTCAAATCTTTGTGTTGCATTTTACACTGCAGACCACTGAGCAAGGTTATACGATAATACATGATCATACGCATACCTGTCGTGATTGTTCATTTGCTGATAATGACCTAATAAGATTGCCACACAACTCTGAACCGAACACAGTGTAATAAATGGCGTGTTGTCTGGGAATAAAGGGATAGCTTTTCGTTCAATAAAATTTATAAATAGTCTCAGGATACTTTGTCTGCTAGACTTCTTTTGTGTAGTTTATAGAACACAAGCTGACTAGATAGTAAATGAATTCAGGTGTGAGGTTTCTGAACTTCTGATCTACCTTTGATGTCTTTTAGTTTGTTAACTTTTGTATAGAGTTTATCAACAATCCGTTCGTCGTCTAACCTATTCAATTTCGGACATGTACTGTGGGCACTGTGTACATTATGCGGTGAGTAAAATATTCACTGGTTGAAAGAGTACAACATAGATGGCGTTATAAAAACAGTGATTGCGAAAAATGAAAAACATCAAACGATAGAAAAAAGCCAGGGTTACAAAAATGGTTACTTCTTGGCATTGCTCCATACTTCCAAACTGTGTTACGGTGAAACTGAATTAGTTTGTTTTATTCCTGCATCTCGATTGATGATCGTGTGGCTGATAGCCATGAACGTCTGCTGGCAAAATAAAGGATGATTGTCTCAATCGCAGTCTGGCGATCGCTGTAAGCTGGGCCGAAGCCACCATCTTTGAAAACGTCAAAAGCGTCCGGGATTATGAACGCACACTAAAAATTCGTAAGGAAATGATACGCAGGTTCCTGCTTGAATATTTACTGTGTAGATGTGCAATTTTATCGGATATTGATCTACTGATAAATGGATGTGTCCAGTTGCTCAAAATAACTCGTTCTTCTTTGTGATTATTGCTGTTCCAGAATGACACAAGAGAACTGGTATACTGGTTGATAACCTGATACGCTGCCTTCGATAATGTTCATTCAGATAGAACACAGTTTCTACCAACCCTTGCCTAACTCTAAGAACATTCGTTTTATTCCCTCGTAAACGTTACTGGTGATTTGGAATAAAATTACAGTCTGTTCGTATCAAGACAACATCGTTATTTATAAAAATGAGCTGAGTAAAATCGTTTTTCTGCCCAATGATGAACATATTCTCATCATGTTCGTGTGGTTTGAGGCGAACGTTTATATCAACATTTCTAGAAATTGTTGACTTTGAAGCACTCATAACGGTCGCCACACTGATCAAGTTTGGCCTTCGTATGCATCGATTTTTACTCAAGTAAGTTATGTTCACTTGCGCCAACCATCCTCGTGAAAGTAGATAGATTGCAATGATTGGCTTGAACTTACCTGATCGTGAAGATTGTAAGTTGTTTCAGAAATGTTTAAATATAAACATCTGTAAAAAAAATGAACACGTGAGTCCTCGTTTATTACTTTAAGTTTAATTATCAAAAATTATTTAAATCCCTTCGGAATCACTGCGAGACCAACTGTGAGAAATGCACACATGCGATACCCACTATCACACGACAGTGTTTTTAAAAAATCCCTACCGACACAGAACTTCTTCGCAACTAGTTATAGACTGTAGTTATCGAGAATCAACTGTTCTTGCCACCTAAAGGATGTTTGGTGAAATAGAGCAGGAACGAAACCTGTCGCTCAGTGTTGATTTGAGACTTGACATTAAATCAATGTGGCAGTTTTCACAGTTCTTGCAGTTGAGCGTACTCACAATCAGTCAGTCATCCTGTAAACTGTGGTTACTTCCTCAGCGTGATAAATCCAACCAAAAGTGAACACGAACTGTATTTAAGCTGTAACAGTCTCACAGCTCGTAGTTTAATAAAACATTGGTCACTGGGTCTAAAATCGTCAATACCCTCAACCTTTTGAAGGTACAAACAGAGTAGTCATTATTCTCCTATAGAAAATCGGGTAGCCTGAATATATTTTGTTAAAGGTTATGGCTCATTTGTGTTCAGCCTGTTAGGATCAGTGCTTAGATTGTGTAAGTTTTGTTGTTGTTTAAAATCTGTCGACCTGATCATTTTCATAGTTTACCGAGTGGTTTACTTTCTGTTTTCTACATAGCTGCTATTGTCCTGATTGCTGGCACTGGTTCAATATGCAAATATGTTCGAAAAGACCTTAGCTTTGTTCGAGTCGGTGGCTATAATCAGATTCTTGGAGATGGTGGTGGAGGCAAGTTTTGGTATCCAATGCAATTTATCGTCATGAAAATAATGTAACCACTGTTTTTTTCTTTACAGTTATTTTGGTGTCCAAATTAACATAACTTTTCTTTCAGTTAAGCTGTTCAATGAAAGAGACTGGGTGAATTATCTTCAGAGTTGTAATTAAATTACAGTGTCCCGTTTAATATTCATCTGACCTATACGGCGTCTAGTAAATTAAATTTACCATTGTTCTGAGAAATACTTATCGGTTAAAGTACCGGAGACCGCAGAACAGAGTCGGTTGATGAGAGAGTGTAATGGAAACGTTGACAATGAGCTACTACAATCTGTTATAACCTGAATGGTTGTGCTTTAGTGGACATTTTTACTTGTTGCTGTATTCTGATAAACGGCTGAAGTTTGATTGTTATAAACCACAAACTAATCACACTGACTAACTATTTTCATAATTGGTCCAGTCCATTTCACCGGCTCACTCTTAAAAAGCTTTGAAGCTAGTTTCCTCATCGCTAGAGCTTCTCAACATTGCACACCATTGTAGCGATCGAAAAGTAAACTCCGGCTTCTACGTCCACGATACGAGAGCGGTAGTCACTGCTTTTATTACTTCACACTTGACATGACTGAATTACTCCATGTAAACCTTCTGTCAAAGTCGCTTCTTAGTATTGCTTAGGTTGGTTAAATGTGTTATGAAGAGACAATATCTACTCTGTTTACTCCAGTTGCGATCAGTTTCTAGTCCGATTAACTTCATTCAGTTTAGATGAACTACATCTACTTCAGTCAAATGTGCGGTTAACGGTTGAGGTATAACAACGAACAAAATTCAGTTCTATTGTGAAGGATCAGTGAACACTCGTTCATATTGAATTTGTACACATTCGGTTGTGGCCGATTATTCTCTTTGATAAACTGACTCACGTAAACCACTCGATGGTGTTGTATGAGACCTATTGCAATGCAGCAGATAATATAGACTGTTCATTTTACATTAGTTCGTAGGAGCCCAAGAAACATACGGTTAAATCATGTATCCATACAATGTTGGAAAGACACTGGAATGAGAACCGCGTATACACGAACGACGGCCTATTCGATATAACTTGATTTACTTTGCTCATCATCAGCATTTTTGTCTTCTGTCTTAATTTGTGGTTGGAATGCCGACTTTTCATACACTGTTTTTTAGTCATTAGGAGCATGTTAGCTAATATTGATATACTATCTTCGCATCAATTCTCTGTATCGTACCGCTACTCAAACTCATATTCGCTAGAGCTTACGCCTTCGATGAAACAATGAATCTATCTGGAAAAGAAAACTTAGCTGCCCCCAAAAAAGTTTTTTTTTGTGTCGTATAATTAATAACGAATAGATTTATTAGTGAGGCCGATCAGCACACATATTACGGTATGCCCTTGACACATTCCGCCATAAGATCCAGGGATAACCTGGCCGTCTAACAATTCCCTAATCAGAATACACGTTATATGGGCACTGTATGTGCGTGCATGTACTACAGTAGGTATTTAAAACGGACTGTACAGATTAATTTCGTGATGAACTCTGTACAGTCCACTGACAATCTGTCTGTGAACTCTACGCAAATAGGTTTTTTCTTGTCTGTCCAACTTCCCCCCTCAGTCTACAAAGGTGGGTCAAGCAGTATTCGGGTATCGTAAGAACGACAAGTTTTTTTCGTACCAATCACCCAGTCTCGAGTGACATTATTGCGAACTATCACTGCCCACATCTGCCTGCCAGCAAGTTCAGGTCACGTTTTGTATAGCTGACTTCAGTCCGGAATGACCTCGAGGAAAGGACACATAACGAGCGCACCATTCTGTAACCCTAACAGTCACTCAAACCATTTTTGACTTCTTTATCAGTGTTGAAATAGTAGTGTTTTGATAGAAATAGATTGATTGACAAACACGTTGTCCAGATATTTTCTCAATGTCCTTGCATGTCCATATTTATGAAGTAGTTACCGAGTATATTACAGAAAATAGTCAGCTTTTCAAATAGATGGATTGTTTTTGCATCAGCGGGAAACTAACTGTACGATACACTATACTGTTTCCACGCACTTTAGAATTAAGGTTAATGACTTCCATCGTTGCAACACTTACACGTTATCTCTGGCTGTCCTCGTTCAGCTCAAAGATAGAGGCATAATCCAAGTTCTACCTATCCACTGCTTACTTGTTTACTCGTTCGTGTGATGTCCTACAACGGAACATATTAAGCAAGCGCAAATCAACTGTCTGAGCCAGTGGTTCACAAAAGTGTTTTGCTCATCTCTCAAACTTAACGGTAGTATTGGAAAAAAAACTTCACTTGGTTTAATCGTTTGTCATGTTACAGATTATTTGGAGGACCAGTGAGGTGACTGAGCTTATTGCAGCCATGTCAGTTCATAAGTAATACTAATAAGTAGTGTGGCAGATTTATTAATTTAGATGAGACCCAATTGTGAAAAGTCAGGGCTTCGGCTGGATTCGACAGTGGGGCGGGCGGGTAGCCGAGTCCAAATGTGAAATTTCCGAGCTCCTGGCGTGGCTTCGTAGCTCAGCTGGTAGAGCCCTTGCCGCGTTGAGGCATGGTGTGTCTGTCGCTGGTTCGAATCCAGCCGAAGCCCTGACTTTTCACAGTTGGGTCTCATCATAAGTAATAGGTTGGATTTCGTCTAGACGAAGAGATTGATCCTCGTAGTTAGGCAGCTGAAGCCGCCAATTCTTGTCTCTCGTCCAGTTTCGTCTTATGCCCTCTCAGTTCCACCATTTCATCAATCAAATAAGGTAGTACCCAACTCCAGATGTACTGGTCAACCGGAATGAAGAAAACTCATCCGGTGTGCCTCAGAAAAGGAGCAACCAAATCAATAGACGGCTAACCAACGACAATCTGCTCGTTAAAAGGCACCATTTTGCCCCGATTTGATACATTAGTTCTATTTATTACACAATACTATCCCATCGAATTCGATCCAACAGCTACGCTTAATACCGGATGAAGTGACCGCATTTAAACAAAAGCCAAGCCGCCCTAGGTACCTGGCAGAAGTCCACCCAATCACGGAACCTACTTTGGCCTCAGTCCAGCTCACCGTCATTGAAGGCGACGCATATGATAGGTTCGATTTATTAACAGTGAAACAGCAGAGTACAGTGCGGTCTAATAAGTTTCTGTGTGATACAACAGCAGTCAGCCGATGTGCGAGTTTAAGCTGATTTTTCTTGTTATTTCTTTTGTTATTATTACTCTAAATAATAAGATTACTTCGAACGGAAATGGATTTTTCTAGGTATAACCATTGAATTGCACACGACAGTGAGGATTCTGCTTCTCGAATCCAACCTGCTAATATACAATGATAACCTGGAAACCTAAAACTGTGCTCATTCAGCTGCTTTCACTTATGATCATGCGCATTGTTTTTTGTTGTCGTAGGATATTACATTTCCCATCTTGTGGTTAAAAAGTTCTTGGAAATCGAAGATGGCCTTATTCCATGGAAGCACAATATGGACAGGGTCCGAAAAATAGTTTTCGACTACTTCGGAATTCAAAATCAGTTTGATTTACTCTATCACTTTTACGAAGTTTTCAACAAAGGGAAAATTGCTGGTCTGTGTAAATCATTGGCAACTGGTGAGTCTTATGAGTTTTGTTCGTTAATTTTCGTTTTGGTGTGTTATCCCATATTGTTTCTTGGGAAACGGCTGATTTCATGTGAACAACAAATCCATTAACAGATAGATGCACAATGCTTCAGTCCACATCAACCGTTTTCAGTTGGACTCACTGCGTCATAGTGCGAATTCTTCAGAGTCTGTATGGTTTCGAACGGCTAACTCAACAGGTTTGACACTGACTGGAATGAACTGGGTTTGCGGGACCCTCGAGTAGTAGTCATTGCAGGGAAACACTATAGTTGAGGAGCATTTCCTATTTTGTGGCTTATTTTACACTGACACATATCTGATTCATGTTGGGAGAACATCAGAAATACTCTCTGTTGCTCTTTTTACATGTTTTCATTATACTACGCTCAATAGGTGTAACCCACGTCGGGCTCCATGTAATTCTGGGTGTTTTCGTAATATGTCTGCTTTTTATTCAGCTAACAAACCTATTTATTAATGGTTGTTTTGTCACACTGACCTTATTGTTGTTGTTCGGCTGTATTAGCCATTTCATGATTATTGACTGTTTCGATCTACTTCAACCCCTGCGGCAAAACCGCTGAAAAACTACTCTGATCCATTCCACATTGTTCACAAACTGTTCACTTGAACAAACAACCAAATTTATGAAATCTCTGTTCAAAGAGACTTCTACTCACAGGTCCTCATTACTGTTCTACCTGGTACATCTTGGTTGCTGCCAAAGCAAAACGATAAGTTATTTAAATGAAAGATCCGTCAGCAGCCAAACATGAACCAGTTTATTTTGCCGTTTTCACCATGCCATAAAACATACAATGGTTTAGTTTCATTAATGTCAATTGTTTTGTGTAAGTAGTATGGTCACTGGCTAAATAACCATGAACCCACAACGCATAAGCAACCCAGTTTTTGTTTTCCTGTTTTAAGGGACAGTCGCAGATATTGTTGCAGTTTGATTAAGTGTAGCGCATGTGTAATCAAACTAGTGACCACCAACAAACGCCCACCGATTAGTTCCGATCAAATCACATCAGAAGTAATTTCTCCCGGAACAATTCTTCATGAAAGCAGTCAATCCTGACCTACTTCATTAAAAAGCAAACGATTTCCGTTACATAAAGATTATAATAGTTTGCAACCGCGCTTATGAACATAAATGGCGCGAGGAGATGAGCCATGAAGGGATGAGCATATCACCAATGAAGTCACACTTATATTGGTTGTGTAAATGAGTTGAAATTAATCCATCGAAATATCTTCCGAGGTATGGAATGTACGAAATTTTGGCCTCATTTATGCGGGATTCCCTTGTGTGTTTAATCGACTGACGATGAAAATCATTAACCGAACAAATATTACGTGAAATTCAAAGTGGAAATCACTTAATGTCGCTTCTTGTCGTTTACTTTTTACACAGTAACAGAAGAACAGTTCAGGGAGCTCGTCATGCATATATGTGGTTCACATTACTTCGATTAAAATTTACATATAATCATAGCCGCTGTCATTTTTTGGTTGAATTATTCTCGGGCTGATCTTTCCAAGGGCAAACCGATCGGAGTGGGCCACCACTAAAACTCTCTGAACTTAATAGATACACTGTCAGTTTATAGCGATTCGACAAGCCATATAATAGATGCATCTTGTATTTGATTTAGTTCGACTGACTCTATTAAACTTGAAATGAAACGCTTTAGAGAAATAAGTTTAAAGCGAATGCTAATTTGGTACTCTTTGCTTGAAAGTTTGATAAATTTTTAAAGTAGTTTTGAACCAATATCCAATGACTGAGTCTCCAGTGAACAAACTGCCACACACATAGGTGCAAAAACCGAATAATGTTTAAATTAGAAACCATACCGATCATAATGCATTATTTAATGGTAAGCGATGAAGTGAAACATTTAATATTCATTGCAACTTTTGTTTAAGAAGTCATGGTTAATCATTTCGGGTTTTACTATTCTGGTGTTTCACGCATAATGTTGTATTTTGACTGGTTATTATAAACGCACAGACTATTCAGTTTAAAACTGCATACTTTATTCAGCTGCTCGTGAAGGTGAATCTTTATGCGAATATGCATTCTACAGGGCTGGGATTCAGCTTGGTCGACATGTCAGAGCGTGTGTACGCCATGCTGTCAAAGTGAGTTATTTGCATGTTAAAGGGATTTTAGTTAATAAAACAGGGCCGCATTTCCGATAATCACATCAGTTGGATTCTTTCAAACCACAAAGTTTCAGTTGCCCCTAAGGTTAATATTTCTACCGTTTGAAAAATAACTATTGCGTCACAGAGGAGGAAATGTGATTAACATTTGTTTTGTTATACTTTTTCAACACATCAGTAAAGTTGTAGAGGTTGGCAGACTCACTTATAAGGGACAATAAACAAAACTAAGCGAGTGATTGGTAGCAAATGTCACAACCACAACTTTCGCACACCTAAGGTTGAATAATTACATAGTGGGGTGAGTTTCACACTTTTATTATGTCACCGAATTTGGGTTACTGCCATGACCCCATATGTGATGAGGATGTTCTGACTGTTTTCACGGTAATCGGAAGATGCGTAACAATTGCTTGTCGCAACACAGAATCAGATTAATTAACGGAAAAGCAATCGATTAAGTTGCGGTCGGTGCGTACCTCCTAACTGGTTTTAATCGACGTGATGTAGCCTTGTGAATAATTCAATAGGCAGTAGTATTATCATCTTAATGGTTAGAGTTTACTAGGTCTGAGATAGTTGCCCTAGTGACTATTTTGTCCGTTCCACCGCCAAGCCAAGCTAAATGATGTCTGTTGATCCGCTTATGCAAACGCCTTATCACATGACCTGTACATTCCTCTGTACACAGGCACATTTTTCAGATTCAAGTTACACTGTCCTAGTGGTGAACCAGATTATAAAAGTGGCCGTTGGAAACTTCTATCTACTCGAATGGTAAAGGTGGCAGTCGATTGATTCGATTGCCAGGTCAATTCGGAATGGAAGCTGCAGACTGACCTAATGAAAAATGGTCGAAAACCATCTCAACTGTTTAGTTCTGACCTATACATACATATTTTCTTCATCAAACAGAGAAGTCCAAACTGGTAGTCGAACTGTTATGCTCTGTTTTGCACCGAAAATGTTCGGTGTATTTAACTATCGGTTTTGTAGATTTTAACGAACATTGATTAGATGATGAGATAGGAATAGTCAGCTGTATGATCAACCTACATTAATATGATCGAGTGTTTAAAAGGGAACTAATTTTTTCGAGTTTTCTTCTGAGACTAGTAAACTTTATGCGTATTTAAAATATTTGAACGGAAAGTAGTTCACAGTACTCTTGAAGTGACTAGCGTACGCCTTCCAGGGTGAATTAAGGACTTACTTTTTTTTTACAGTCTACTACCTAAATCAAAAGTCGATCTGAATCAAAGATGATTAGTTCTGTTGTCTGCCTTGCTTCACTCCGGCAAAAATCCATCGGTAATTCCAGCTGCTATTTGAAACACTTTCTTACACAACAGGCCTGGCTCTACGGGAGTTTAATATTCATGAAAATGCAGCATTTATTGACCCTTTTGTTTGTGTTCTTTGGAAAAATAGCAACTATACCACGTTTGAATTCTACCGGTTTTCTAGAATTTTTCTACTTGGAATAAACACATGATTAATCCGAGTTATGTATTGAAAAGACAAGCTAGTAGTGATATATTGCACAATCTTTGTTCGGACTGATTTCGTTGCATCTTATCAAGTATATAGTGCACGAATTAAAATGAAAAAATATGCATAAAATTGTCACTTACGAAGAGTGTTCTGTCCAGTTATGAGGAAAAGAAGAACAAATCCACTGGTACTATAAAGATAGTGATAATTTAACAAACAGTTTCTTCCGCATACACAATGGCGGCTTCAATTGTTTAATAGCAATTGCCTCGGCAAAGTGAAGTAATTGTTTATTCCGGTGCGTGAAGATGACTGAGAATGCCGACGGATTGCCAATCTTGTGATTTGTCTCGAGCACATGACGCACAATGGATGGACAAAAAATATGTCCACAAAATGGACGTATTCGTTGCCCTGATAGAAAGCAAAATGGAGGAACAGACCGCAGCGCGCGCGGTTTTTCAAAGGTATGTGGACGACATCCTCGTGATGGTCGACACTAAACAAGAGGTCGATGCGGTAACGAAAGAAGCGAATTGCAGTCACGCGAACCTACGACTTGCGATGGAGTTTGAAAAGGATAACGGTCTACCGTTTTCGGATGTATTGATCTGTTAGGGCGCCCACCCTGTGACCGTCCCAGGGCGCCTCCGTCGTGAGGAGGAAGAAAAAAACAACTTGACTCAGTCCTAACTAACGGAACTGTTCAAATCGGTCAAGACTTTTTATACCGTTATGCACATTTACGATCCTAACTCTTTCTCATGATGTGGTGGGAATGTGTGTTCATGACGTGCCCTATAAATAACTTGTACTTGTCGTCCTAGCTGCACCCGTTTTGTAGCGGAACAAAGCTTCTTATTTTGAACGCGTCTTTTGGCTTGCCTTGGGAGCGAATACGGGACCGAGATTTTCGTGTGCATTATTACCGGGACAAGAATCCGATTTTGTCGAGCGCACCACTATACCGAGATCGAACCAACATATCGTTTAGGAGGGTTTACAACATGATCCAAAGCACAGCTGATGACACCGTAAGACGGTTGGTCTACCAAAAGTCTGCATGAACTGAGCAGTACTTGCGCTACGATAGTTTTTGTCCCAGTTTAGTACAAACGGGGCTTAGTATGGACTTTATTCGATCGAGCTAAGAAAAGTCGCACGGCTGATACAGTCGACGAAGAGTACCATAACCTTGAAGACACATTAAAGGCAAACGGCTACCCACAGTGGTTTACAAAACGCTTCAACAAGCCACATATCAACAGCCAACCTCCCCAGTTAGTTGAACCGAAAGCTGCATTTGTTCGACTTTTTTTCAAGGGCGACGATGTCTGGTCACTCTTGAAAAGTAGACTGGTTTCTGCTGTCAAACGAGGTTTTACGCGGCTAAAGTAGTTTTCAGTTTTGACATAACCAAAATGCAAACACTCACCATCAATGACCGCTTACCTCTTTCTTTCATCTCGCACTGCGTGTACCAATATTCGTGTGGGTGCAGTCCCACCTTCACTGGAGTGACGGAAAGGCAGCTGCAAGTCAGGATGGCAAATCACAAGATTGGCAATCCGTCGGCATTCTCAGTCATCTTCA
>JTDE01001796.1:2078-48613 GCA_014338405.1 Paragonimus skrjabini miyazakii | reverse complement strand
AAATATATGGATCATGATAAAAAAAGACAGTTATCCGTTACGAGAACGCTTAATCAACTACACAGATTTTCATCGAATGTTTGACAGTCCAAGTACATTAGATCTGGAATGCAGTTGAAGTCTAACAAGGGACATGAATCGCACATGCATTTACGATAAACGACTGCGGATAGTCTTAGGAATCGGACTTGAATTCGTGAATTGCGTAATAAGGTGACATAGGGCCTGTTGTAGTAACCACCTTTAATGCTTGGCAGTAGTACCGGCATGTATTACAGAAAATAAGTATTTATTGGTAACCTGGGTTTTATTGGCGGTTAATCATACTACGTGAAAGCTACATTCACTTAGATGATTTGTCTACTGGTGGAACAGGATTATGTCCAATAATAATGCAAGCCATAAGTTCATCTAGTCTCAGGTGACCATTCTGAACTAAATACCGAATTGACCAGTCATCTGGACTTTTGACAGGTCATGGTTTGACAACCGTTGTCCAGGTGACTGAGTACGAGAAGTTTCATCTTGGTTGTCATTCCAAACAGTTAGTTCATTTCCAGCGAATGGTAAATTTACCGAACTATCGGCGTCTATCGTAAGAGCGTCAGACGAAACACAACTTCACCAGCAGAAGATTACGACAAAATTATTTTCAAGTACCAAGCTCACATAAATTAAGCTTTTCCCTATCAATGAACAAAACAAACTGCCGTTTTCAAGTTCTACAAACAATAGTTTCAGCCCACAATAAACGATGCTGTCACGAAAAGAAACATGAGGTTTTGTTGTCCTCCCTTGATTCGGTCATGGAGATTTGTCTAGAGTCCGTGCACTTTCCAGTCAATTGTGTTCTATTTTGGCTTTTGTCTGTCAGCATACCAAGTTAAATGGAATTGTGTTGAGTTGAATGAATTAATGAATTATGGTCATATATAAGAACAAGCGAGCAAAGTTGATGGATAGATTGCTCGATCACCTCAAGAGGAGACACCACAACTGTCTTGTTGACTTCAATTGATAACCCTTAGACTGGGACTTTTTTCCAAGTTGAAATCACGGAAATCGTTAAGTTGAGCGGTATTTTGATTACTGATGAGTAGTAGGGGAATTAGTTCTTTTCATGAAGACTGAACATCATTCCCAATTGATTGTAGTTGTTGCATTCTCATAGACTATTCAATCAATCACTTCCGAAAAGAAGCACTAGACTCAAGTTTTGCTCTCATTAGAGCTCGTCAGTAGTGCATATCCTTGCCACAGTTGGGACTAGAACTCTTACCAACGAATGTAACTGAGTGTCTGCATATGACAGTTCGGTCGTGCCTTATGTGAGATCAGTGGCGCAGTGGTCAACACGGTTGCCTCATGAAAACTTGACTGAAGTTCTAGTCGAGGTCGTAGCAAAGACGTGCACTACCGACGAGCTATAATGAGAGCGCACCACGAGTCTGATGCTTGTTTTCGAATGGGGCCGACTGGAGTGAGAATGCGACAGCTGCGATCAATTGTCAGCGATACGCAATTTGTATAGAACTCAAAAACGTTTGTGTCACGCTACCTGTCCACTTGTTTGTATAACGAGATATCAAAAGTAAGAAAGACAACCGAAGCAAATTAGAGGCCAATAAAGTGTAACTATTAACAGTTTAGGTCAGAAAGGTCATTTTACTAATGTAATCGAGACTAGGTCTTTATAAAGCTTGCCAACCTCAACGCCCAAAGTAATGCGATCGGACCTCCACATATTGACGGTGTCATCTGTTGTAATGGAAAAACGTTTTCGACTTCAAGCTCACATTGGACTTACAAATGGACGTCATCTAAACTCCCAAAACCATTGAATTGTAGGAATGTCATTCCAGAATCTTGTGGTCTATGAGTTCATTTGAAAACCGACATAAAATAACGACAGTTTATTACTAACTGCATTCAAATTTTACAGAGTGACACAGAGAGGATAGAGTAACATGAGAGTAAAATGGAAGCACTAAGTTCCACCAATTTCCCGAAAGAGATAGGAGTATTCACGTTTTTTTAGGTTTGTAACGATCGCTATTGCGCCAGTTCTGTTTACTAATAATTGATAAGCGAGATCAGTCGAGAGTAAGTGAACGACACTCACAATTGATCAATACCTTCGCAGTTGCACTAAGGTTAGCAGGAAGGTTACTGTGTCTTCTCTCAAAGTAAGCAGGCAGCATGAACATTAAGCACGAGCAACTGTGACTGAGCATTTGCACAGAATAAATCGGTGAGTGGCTCAGTAAACGCGGCTCCTCAGCGAAAATCTGGCTAGAATTCAATTTCTGAGCGGGACAATGATATACACTGCCGTCGAACTCTGTAGGGAGCAAAACTCGAAATAGATGCTTTTTTTGGTGAGAAAAGATGATCACATCATACTACTCGTGAGTCGTTAATCAGAAGCAAGCAATGTTGGAGGAGAACGAATAAAAGTCGGAGTGTAATCTGGCAAGAAATGACGTTTTTCTCACCAGAACTTGATACCAACAATTGAGGTTCCACGAAATTATCGTTATTTGTAAATGAGTGTTTATGTTTGTTATGTTGTTGAAGCATATACCACCTGTGCCTTCTTTTTGAGGCAAACAAACCCACCGCCGTTTTTGGCCTCGCACAGTTGGCATGGTGATCAGAGTTGAAAATAATGACGCCGTGGTCAGAGCCGTTGACGAAATGGGTTTTAGAAACTTTATGAAGGACTTCCAGAATTTGGTTGAGGTTGCCATAGTCAATACTGAGATAATGAAGTAAGCGGTCTTTCGGACGTTGTTCAAAGACTGGATGAAGGTGATATGGAAGCGGTACAGATGAACTCTGCTAATTTGGGGTGGGCTTCCGTGACTGAAATGCTGACCGTCGAGTTGGGCAGTGTTGCCGACTGCCGGGCTGTAGTGTGTCTGTTTGAGTGTGCTTGGCCTTGTCACACAGGCCACACGTCTGATAACGGAATGTTACTTTGAACACCGTTGCCGACAGCCTCAGTAGCATTAGATAAGATTTATTAACACCACATGCTGATCGATGAATTGGTAAGAGGAATGTCACCAGCAGTCTGAAGCCAGTTGAAGATTGCTTTAGTCACACGTTTGAGTGCTATGGAAGAGTTGGCTGACGCAACCGGTCAATCGTTGAATACGAAGTCCCGAACGACCAAGAAGATCAAACCCAACGCTCTAATTGAACTGAATGAACTCTTACTGGCAACGAAAAGACTGACTGAGCAAGTGTCAGCACTAAATATCGGGATGACAAATGTGAATCGTGGCGACGTGTGAGGATTTGGATACTGGCAAGGAGTATGCTAACTGACAAGAAATAGCAGCCCATTATTAAATGCTTCACCGATTTTTTGTTTGACGCGAGAAATTCAGCGAGACTTGCTGTCGATAAGAAAGCAGTTCAGGCTGGGGCGGAAATTTGTGGAAACAGAGCATACTGTTTGGCTGATACACTAGCGGCGACTTCATGTATTGGGGTGGATTTAAGCTAAGGGTTTAGAGCCAAAATCGGTGGATATATAATGAACCAGCGGTTCTTCCTTTCTCCCACCGCACGCTAGTTCTTACTGGAAACAGAGTTTCTTTCTTGTGCTGAAGCCGTGGTTCATTTGGAATCCAATATGATTATAACGAGGTGTAAGGTGGTTCGACTACTATGTGAAAGCGAAAACCACAGTTTGAGCAATGTGAAGCGACTGTGCCGATTCCATCTTATGACAGCTGACTACTGAATGAAGTGATACGTGGATTTCGAGAGTTGTACATTTTGGACTATGATCCGTATGGCCCCTTTGACTAGACTAAATGTGGATTTTCAGTTCAACCAGAGCAATTTTGACCTAAAAGAACACCGGTGCACTTACAACAAAAAATGAACGGAAAGTAAATGATTTGCTGAAAGACGGAATCATCGAGGAGGCGCACAGTATAAACACTTCCACCGGCTGGCTAACTGAAAACTCCAACTGGAACTCCAATTTTGTGCCGATTTGAGAAGACCCAAAGGGATTTCAATCAACAAAGCCTTAGTCGTTTTAGCGGTGTCAGAACTGTTCGATAAGTCGGAGGACGCCAGGATATTAATGATGTTAGACTTGATCCGAATATTTGCAATTGTAAATTAAGCAATAGGATTGAGACAAAACCGCCTTCACTGTTTGAGCAAAAGTATGCCGTTCGGGTTATCAGGTGCTTCCTTCGAAATCAGACGACTACTGCCCATAGCACTAGACAGAATACACAATACTGTCTTCTTTAAAGACGATATCTTCATCTACAGAGCCAACAGGACAAAGCTCATAGTGTATGTTTCAATTGTATTGTAGAAGATTAAACAATCCGACCTACGAATAATAAGCCAGAGCCGCAAGTGATGCAGTAAACGATAACTTTACTCGATCACAAGATCGTTTGGGGCTGCTCGAGATCCACTGTCCGAGAAACTTATGACTGATGAGGCTACTCTGGTGCCAACGTCGAAGAGAACGCCAGTACACCATTTTTGGTGATGATGGCTTTTATGGTCGTTTCATAGAAGACTTCAATGACCTAGTCCCCCACAGAACATAATGAGTAAGATTCACCGATTCCTTTAGTAAAAAAGCTATTCACGTCTTTACCAAAATCAATAAACTAGCGAAGAGAGGACAGCTAACTCTGAAATTGCTGGCCGCTTAACAAACCCTGATTGTAGCAGCAGATAAAGTAACGCTAAAACCATAGCCTACTAAGACGGGATGGAGATGATTTTGAAAGTACCAGTTGGCTTTAAACACCGGCCAGACGAAACTGTTTAGCAACAACCTTCCAGAGCGTAACACACAAATGAATTCCACATGGACTCCATCGGAGTTAGTGGCAGTGAAGTGGACTGCGATTTGAAAAGATTATATTCAGTGCGGATGACAGATTTGGCCCACTGGAAGGTCGTTGGTGTTAGCGGGAGAAAAGAATCCTGAAGAAAACAAGAGGTTGACTGGCTGAGAGCGAAAGAGGATGCCAGTGGTTGCATACTGTCCTGACGTCAATGTCAGTTACCATAGGGAAGTAACCGTTCGAAACAGTATCCCACTCAGCTACTTTCAGTGAGCAAACTTGTGGGATTATTATAGTCGGTGGACGTGGTGGGCCCCTGATGACTCGTTGCAGAATCATCAGGAGTGAATCTTGACAGTTGTAATTTTTACGGTTCGCTTGATGACAAATTGGTGGTTGCGGGATTCTCACTTCCAGCTGCTAAAGAGGACGCCCTCAAATTGTTCATCATACCACCCTCGTACCTGTAGGAGCTCCAGTGTACCCACTGCTATTTCTATGCTTCCTAAGACGTCTTCTTACTGATAAAATGAACTTCAACATGTCTGCTTTTACACCGCCAAATGTAATTGTTTGCTCTGCTGTTTAGTAAGGTTCCATTTGCTATAGACTCATTTCCGTGCACAAACCCCATTTAGTTGTCATTTTCCTCTATTTGTTAATTAATCATTCATAATGTACAGAACCAGTTTGATCTGAGCAAACCTTCACAGTTCGATCTTGTTCAGCCCAAATAAAGAAGGTTGCAGCTTTTCCGTCAGACTTTATAAAACGGTGAACCCCTTTCCAGTATCCACTTACGGACTAAAGTAAATCGTTCTAATGCAGGAGCATTTCACAAGCGGGATAAAAGCAGCCGCACTACCCGTTCACCGTGCAAGCACTGTACACAGGGCTTTCTTAAAACACTGTTGCAAATCATATGATACCACGAGGTACAGTGACTTGGTCAAGGCTTGCGCCTCAGGGCTGAGGATTTCCGCAACTGTTAGGAGAGAAATTAAAGAAAATTCGAGTAGCATCACACTACACCGTATTAAATAGATTAAGAGGAATAAACAATTTCACGGTCAAAGATTGGTTGACTGCAAAAGGAGGGAGCACAGAAGAGACGTTGAGCCATTGAGTCTACTGGCTCACTATTGTTTGTTATGACGCTAGTGCTAATGTATGGACAAATGCCACGCTTGTAGTTGGCCAAGCTTTTGGGGAGACCATCTGATGGATATACCTGAGTTGAGAGAAGCAAGGATGTTGCCAACCAAAATCTCACAGGTGCACCAGGCCGTCAAAATATTCATCTGCAAAATGTACCTTGTTTATGCACTGTGCTTGAACCTGGTTCGAAGGTCAAGTACAGAGCCCAGTGGAGTAGGGTGCAACAGGAGTCGGATCTAGAAAGTTCCTTCTAAACTGAGTGAAGACTATATGCTTTCGTAGAATGTTGCCGCACAACATGTTTGATTAAGAATGATAAAAATCAATATCGAGTTTATGGAGGTCGAACATAGAAGCGGTTAGAAAAGACACAACATTTCACTGCTGATACGAAAATCATAGAAAGAACGAAGAAAGCTTGAGAGACTTTTGCTACAACTGGTGCACTTATCCAGAAGGAGGGTTCAGTTAGGATGAACTATCACACCATACTATCCTTGAGTCGTCGGCTCAATGAACCTGTTGATACAGTAAAGTAAACTGGGGGAAATATAATCAAAAACGCCCAAGTATAATCTGGCACCTGTGACACTCAAATTGTAGTTTAATGTTCACGATCGTTTGCGCTTATCTTGTTCTTTAAGTATATGGCATCTGTACTTTCCGTGTTTTTAGCACACAACAATTCTTTTCGAAACTGACTGACTGAAAAATCTATGGACATGCTTACAAACAACACTTATAATGGTGCCAGCTGACAACCCTGATAACATTTATTTTCAGTGTGAAACAATATCGTCCTGGGAATAAAGTTGACAAAACAGTTCCCAAAAATACAGTATTCTTATTTCTATGGTGGAAACTAGTGGAATACGTCAGAATTCCGGATGTGAATCAATTTGTAAATAGCTGTGGTCATTTAACTATTCAGGAATACGTTTATTGATTCTCGAATGCAATACTTTGGACTAACTACTCTGTGATCAGTCTGTGGTAGAATTCGATTTCATACAAATAACACACTCCAGTCAGCAATTGTCATTTTCCACTGATTTTGACAGGCTTCAGTCTAAGATGCTGACCTTTATTGTTTGTACAGTTATGTCAGTTTCCGATTCCATATAGGTCTGCAGTTCTTGTTGACTGTGAATTCGTTTGACTTTGTCAAACACCAGTAAAGCACCTACACACAACGCGTCTGAAGAAGATCGTTAATCGATGTCAACAACTGGTTAGATTGATGGGATGAATGCATCTATTCATTGTTGGAATGATAGAAATTACAACCACATTTGTCACTGCACACTTGAATACTTGCTGGACAAACACAGGTTAACAAAGTGACAATTAGAACTCACATTAAAGAAAATAGGTCAACACAGGTGGGTGTGGCTTGTGCATGTGAACAACACTGACGTTGTATCCGGTTTGGCAGAACACAAATGAAGTAAACGGCAGAATGATATCCTGAGTCGATCAAGGCCATTCCAATATACGACAAACCACATCATAATTACAGAGTGATTTAAGTTTGCAGGAGCCATGTTTGACGAACATTAACGATACACGAGTAATTGCAGTCAAACTCATATTCAACAAATTTAAACACATAACAAAAGGAAGTTACGGAAAGTTAATTTCGAAGGACATATTCACTGCAATATACATTAAAAATTAATGCAAATTTCCGAGATCAGCTTTTTCTGCTATACCTTATCGAATAAATTTCAAGGCCGGGGAATACGTTTCAAACCACTAGACGCGCTTTCTTTATGGTAAATAATCTGTGCATATTTGTTTTAAAAGGTTACATGTTTTTAAATTGTCTGACCGCGTTGTTTATTTCTACTTGATATTTGACGAGTTCACTGATTTAAAAATGCTCCTGTGAACGTTGATATTTTCCATACACAAGTGAGACCCCGGGTTTTATTGATTTATGGGATTAGAAATTCTGCTGATTGTGATAGCTACTTAAACATTACGGCGTGACTGAACTAACTGACCGTGAAGTGAGCCAAACTTAGTAAACCAATATGATACATTGAACATATTTCACATTTGATCGTACTCATGGCATTCCGGTAGATTTTCTAATCATCCTCCTGCGAAAAGAAGCCCTAGAATCCAAGTTTCGCTCTCATTAGAGCTCGTCAGTAGTACACGTCTTTACCGCGACCGCCTACGTTTTACTGAAGCAACCGTGTTAATCACTTCACCATTGACCTCATAATAAACACGACCGAATTATCATATCTGAACGCTCATCTGCTTTCGCATGTGAATAATGATCAGTAATCTAATATGATGCGGTTTGATGTGTTGAAGTTTATAAAAACACTTGTTCATGGATTCACCACTTTGAAAAGAGTAGCTTTGTTGAAAATGGGTTGCTCAACTGATTTAATACAACAATAAGTAGAGTCTAAATTTCTGACTGGCCCTAGCCTGAATGAGGCCCGAAGTAAGTGTTTCTAATCAGAAGGAACTAACTGACTAAACCCATTTTACTATGAAAATGTTGATCATATGTAAGTGTTGTTCAATTGTGTTGTTCATTGTGTTGTTCAATGTTGTAATAATATTATGATAATATAATATAATATATAAAAAATATATAATGATATAATATATATAATATAATAATATAATATAATAACAGTAAGTTCTAATTGATTTTATAGACGAGGACTGGTCGTGGTTTCCGGTTTGAAGTCTATTCAATTTTAATGTCTCACCAGAAAGGATCATTCAAAGACGCCAGCAAAAGTAGACTGTACAAACTATCCTCTGAGTCATTGACTGTTCAACTGAAGGTTAGCAAATTTAAATATACAAAGGATGAAACGCAGTGCAAATAAGTTGAACACACAAATGTGAAAACGTTAGGCCCATTAGGAGGTGAACCACCGTTGAACGGTCGTGGTTTTTCACACTCATTAGTTAATCAATTTAGTAGATGTGGCGCGACCCAGTGTACGACATGGTAAAGTGATCCGGTCGCTACCTACGCACAAGTTTATTTTGGCACCATAAAACAAAGTTTAAGAACAAATTGGCGTTCATTCGATCATAGCTAACAGGCACTGCTGGAATATGTGATTAACTTCAACGTACACTGGGTCACTTCATATGTCCCGGGTTAGCAATCTATTATTGACACAGAACAGAGACTACGCAGTGATGATCCATCTTTGAATGATCGGACGCTTCTACACGCTTCTAAGAAAATCGATAATATTGCTTTTGTCTTCACTGTGTGCAGTTGTGATAATATCTAACTGTATTGTCTCGTTGAATACTTGTTCAAAATAGTAGTTTCTCACACCCCATTTTAAACGGCTGGAATCTAGCAATCATACATGAAATCCAGCTAACTGTGATCACTTAGGTTGATTCAGGGTTATAACGTACTGTGTCGCTGAAACATATGAGCATCTGTCTGCTGAAAATTACGCAGATTTCCTGAGCAAAATTCACTTCAGTTTTTACTGGCAGAGGTAAGTAGAATCAACCCTTCACTGAGATCCCCACGTGCAAACTTTGCTCGACATTAAACCTCGTTTCTATTCTCAGTCCAAACTGTATGGACGTTTCGGGTTCGACCTCGCCATAGATCCCGATGCAGAAACTCCCAAATCGACCATCGTCTAGGGATGTTGTCAGTGTGAGAACGATGATAAACTCATGGATTTATGCCTCGACGATACAACATGTAGCACGAGAGTATATGTGGGAGCAACAGGCGGTCAAAAAGAGCCGACGATAAGAACAAAATGCTTAACAGCTGTCTAGATATTAGAAATCAGGGATTACCTTAACTCAAGATGCAGTAAAAGTAGGCAATGGACCGACAATAGCGAAAACCTGCCACTACAAGAAAAGCGATAAATTCACCATCTATTAACCATTCAGGCCATGGATGAAGCCTTAATTACGGTTCGTCATCACGAACCACTGACCAAAGAATATGCAAACTTTGACAGTCACAAGCTAGCCAAGACGAGAAGCGTAGTTAATATAATTTTAACCAGGCTCCTTAGTAGCAGAAGTAGTGGTATTAGTAGTAGTAGTAGTCGGCGCGTTGAACCACCTCCTTGTGGTGCCGACTGGGTGGTCTCGGTGCAAACCTTGACCGGCTAAGAGTTCAGCAACTCCAGATAGGGCCAACCACTCTACCTGGTTTTAATCGTACTGGTGACAATCGATCAAGACAATGGAATTACCGCCGGCACCTCCATTCAGGCAACTACTAATACACCGGATAGGCGAGCAGAATAAAGAATGTGGCCAGATTTGCAAATCGAACGCCGAGTTGTCGGCGCATACTCGTATGCATCGACGCAGGAATGGTCCAGAACAGGAAGTGGACACCCAACCTGCCACAATCTTGGACTGTGCCAACTGTGACCGCAGCTTTCCCACCAAAATCGGTCTCAGTCAACACAGAAGGCATGCACATCCCGTCGAACGCAACCATGAGAAGCTTATATCCATGAAAACCGCCGGATCCAATTGGTCTCAGCAAGAATCGGCTTCTCTTATCAGATGTGCCGATGCTCTGGCTCCGTTGTGTCCTACTCGACGCGAACTTCATCATCGGCTCCTGTCACATTTCCTCGGTCGTACTATTCAGAGCATTCGGACGCGTCTGTATGCGCTGAATTGGCAGAGGAATACTGCTCCCGCTGCCAATTCAACCACCGTCTCACAGATTAACACGACATCGGATATTGAGTCCCAAGCCGCTGATCACTCTGAGTGGTTTACCTGTTTGATACAAACAGTGATTACCCAACTGGAGTCCAATAGCGAGGCTTTTCTTCACAGTGATGAGCTACTAGCCATTGCCCGTGGTCTTCAGGCAGGTATCTTCACAGTGGTACAAGCTAAATCGCTGCTAAACATGCACGCTTCACTAGCCTTTCCGTACACCTGGCGTTTTGTCACTCGACGACGTGGCCGTGTTTACGTCGGAACCCACCTGACTACGAAACAGATACGGAAGGCTAACTATGCAGCGATCCAAACGCTGTACCACCAACGTAAGAAAGACGCTGCGTTTGCAGTTTTCTCTGGCAACTGGAGAACTGCCTATAAGATGAACCGCGGCCTCCCAGATAATTCCAACGAATACTGGTCCGAGGTACTATCGGCTCACGCACACGTTGATGAACGACCATCTCGCGCGATTCTGCCTCCGGACTGGTCTCTGGTTGACCCGATTTCGGGAGAAGAAGTGTCACGCACCTTGAAGCATATGGGAAATACCGCTCCAGGTTTGGACAAATTGTTGCCCAAACATTTGAAGCGTATGAAAGCTGATGCCTTGGCTGGATACTTCAACCTGTTTTTGCTAACCCAAGGTTGTCCGGTCCATTTATGCCGCTCCCGCATCACGCTTGTACCAAAAGTAAACAATCCTTCATCTCCCACCGAGCTCAGACCCATCGCCGTATCTTCAACGTTGATACGTTGTTTCCACAAGATATTAGCCGATCGTTGGAATTCGCGCTTGCAACTGCCCGCCCTCCAGTTTGCATTCCTACATCGTGACGGTTGGCTTGAGGCGACCTCCCTGCTTCATGCGATGCTTCGGACCTCATGTATCACCTCTTCTAGTTTGTGTGCGGCTTTCATCGACGTCTCCAAAGCGTTCGATTCTATTTCACAAGATTCGATTATCAGATCGGCCCGAGCTTTCAGTGCCCCTCAACCTCTAACGCAATACATTGCCGACTCATACAGGAATGCTTCCGCCACGCTCAATGACTCCGTTCTCTGGTCCCAGCGTGGTGTTCGCTAGGGTGATCCACTGTCCCCGCTACTATTCATCATGGCGATGGATGAGGTGTTGGCACTATCGCGACCGGAGCTTGGCTACCAGTTCCACGACACACTGGTCAGCGGTTTCGCTTACGCTGACGATCTGATCCTTCTCGCCGAGAATCCTACGCGTCTCTCTGAGAAGCTTGCAGCCGCCGCTAGTGCCCTGAAACTATCCGGACTGAAGATCAACAGGCATAAGACTAAACTCATGGTCATCCGTGGTGGCCACAAACACAATGTAACTGCCATCTCCGATGAGTCTATCCACTTCGGCCCGGAAATTATCCACTAACTAAGCGCCTCGGACACGGTGACCTGTCTAGGTATCCCGTTCACCTGGAAGGGTAAAGCATTCACTAACCACCGTCTGCAACTTCGTACGATGCTGTACGAAACTACCAAAGCGCCCTTGAAGCCACACCAATGTCTTGTACTCCTGAGACAGCATCTGATCCCCAAGGTGAATCACTCGCTAGTATTGAGCCTAGTCCACCGTAACACGCTCAAAGCCATGGACTGTACGATTCGCCAGTTTGTTCGGCAGTGGCTCCCTCTTCTTGAAGATAAACCAATCAACTAAATCCATACCCAATTCGTTCGGGCGGTTTGGCCATCCCAAGTTTGCCAATCACTATTCCCATCTCACGCAAATCTCGAGTGGACTGATTTCTCTCCTGTAATGTGAACTCTGTTTCTCAATCACCTGTGATCATCTCTTTTCGCGGTAGTATATTTCCCTTTTCGTGTAGCGCTGTTCTTCGGCTGGGACTGCCCTCCTATGCAGTCAAAGAATCATGTCTACTGACTGTTCTAAGTTCCCCGAAAATCTACGACACATTTGTGCGGGGAACCCGGCGTTAAGTGTTGCCACCTCTTTGGCAGTTGTCTCAGTGTAAATGAGATTTTTCCGTCCCAATGCGTGAGCCTTGTCTTTGATAGCAACCGTGTTTCCTGTTAGTGTGATTTCGATTACAACACTCCTGAAGAAGGCCACCCGAGGTGGTTGAAACATAGAGTATTACAACTTGCTCATAACGTTGTGTTATTCTCAATCAATTTATCATTGTTTGATCTTATTAACCATGCAGCACCCTACAATTTGACGGACAGTTTATCTTGGTTTTCCATTTTTTTTTATATAAAATTTTGCAGTTTAAATATTAGCGTGACGGCTTGTCGTTTCTTCCATTGAAGTTATGTAAATTTCTGTTAAATATACGGTGATTATTAGCATTTTACCGTCACAGCCATCAAGATTACTTCATCTGAGACTGATCTTAGTCCTTGGCTTTTCCATAATTTATTGTCTGGCATCTTTTGATTATATCTGTGGGCATTTTAATACCTATCAACATGTGGAAATTCAACCTTGACAGTTCTGGTACATAGGGGATGACATTGGTGTGAGTCTAGGTAAGAGGTAAGTTGTTTTCTTAAGAAACGAACGTTAGGTAATTTCTGTTTGTTGTTAGAGTATGCACAGTTCTATGCCTATACGAAATGTGTATACTCCATAAGGAAGGCGATTTCAACTCTTATGCCACCGCTTTGTATCGCTATGTAATACCCCCTACTTGTCAATTAATATCATCTTCTTGCGACGGAATGTTCACGCTATTGTTCCGTTTGTTACAACATTGTCAATGTTTTGTTGAGCATTATATGTGTTAGTCTGGACGGTTTTATAATCTTAAACTGCACCCATTTGGACACCTCAAATCTACTGATTGATCAATTACTCAAGGATACCCAAATGTATGGCTCTAAGACTGCCACTGTTATTCCTAAAAGAAATTATTAAAACGGAAACCCAACCGTGTTTATTTTTATTGCAATGAATATTTCGAAGATTGACACAGAGGTTCCCAAAAAGAATACAGAAAGCTCCATCTACTATCCGCTTTCAAAAGATCACTTTCTAGGGTGGAAATACAATCTTGCCGAAACTATCTATCAAATTTTACTCAACGAATTTTCAAAAACGTAAGCCATTAACAATTTAGCTCATAAGATGAGAATGTTTCAGGACCAAATTAAGGGCTTTGCATACAGCGCTGTATTTTGCGCATGACTTTGTTTCATGCCACAACACCCGCCTACCCAGTTCGTTGTATGCTTCGGTTCACTTTTTTCACTATGGAATCGCAATATAAAATTTTCTCTCCAAATAGTACTTCGTTGGTTAGCTGGTTGCGTGACATTTTTGAAAAAGAGAATATATTTCTGTATAAGCAGTTCATGAATGAATAGGTTAATAATAACTTGGACCAAAAACTGACGTTTACGTTGCAACGCACCTATCCAGCCGCTCAGGTGTACAATCTTTTAAACATTAGTGTGTTTGCTCTCTAGAACATTGATACAAACCTGACCGATCAATTTGTCTGTCCTTCGGCATGTCAGTTCGATTGTAGTTAAAAGGATACTTGCATATGTGGAACCATTCGGGTTTTGCATCCACTTATAAATATTACTACAATGTCAAGTAACCATGTAGTGACAGAAGAAATTTTGAAAGGCCTGATTTTGTTGATCACCGAACACAACCTAGCATTGGTTACCTAGATGGTTGAATCAGATCTCTCAAAATGTAGCTAAATAATCGTAGCCTAAAAGCACATGGTGAAGCAGTCAAAAATAATCAGGCAATTTCATGTGCACTGAAGTAGCTGGTACACTCAGTGTCCTTGACATGGAGCAGTAAGCAAAAGATTAAAAATAGTTAGTTGGTTCGTTTGCATGTTATTGTTACGTGCAATCAGTTTAAAGTCAATTGATTCTACTTTTAGGATTGATTAGAATAAATTAAACCATTAACAATTCGCTACGTAAGTCTTCTATGTTTCGACGAAATGGTCAGAATTATGGTTCAATATCTAGATTTTTCAGACGGTAAATCTGTTCGTGTAATAAGGAACATGACTTTCTCATTCTTTGGCATTCAAATATGGAATGATGGTGCAATGTTCCTTAAATGATGTTTGTTCATACACCTTTCTGTGTACAGGACTTTACTGCCTGAGGATTCCTCTTCCTTTTCACCGATTAGTGGACACAGTGCCTGTCTCGCTGTAGCAAATTGGTTGGACGTCCTCATTCGCGGCTACTCTTTTAGTTGTCTCTCAAAAATTACGGGCAATACATTTTAACTTCCAAATTGATTTAGGGGAAATCATTAAAATCAGATTTGTCGGACTGCAGGCTAACATCAGAATTTTCTTAAATTCATGTTATATATCATTTTTTACTACAGCGGAAATACGATTGATCTCGTTTCACTGACTATGTCTGCCTGAAACAACATCCACGTCGCATTATCGATCCATCAGAGTAGATCCAACGAGCTGTTACTCACATGAACCAGATGACGCCTGGTAGTAGCACGTTTTCTCAAAAGTCAACATGATTCAGACATTGTACTAGCATTGTTTAAGAGTTAACTTATTGTGGCTGTCAGAATTTACTCATAATCGTGTTGCGAACGGTTTCACTGCTTGTCTTCGAAAACATGCATTGCGGTGACGTTCAATAACGTTTGTAAGTTATCTACAAAAACAAATATTTTGTGATTAACTGATGCACAATTACCGGTATTTCGTGGTCTTGGAATTATGTTATGGGGTGTATTTACCTCCTATCCAGTACCGGCGCTTACGTGACGCTGGGCGTGTCCTTGCATTCACTCTTAAAAATGCTCCTAAACAACACGTATCTTCCATAATTTTGTAGTAGAAAATCTAGTCGGCGTTCTTGTTCACGAAAATTAGAGAACTAATGTTGATGAGTAGATTTGGAAATGTGTCGACGAACCATCGGTCGGTCGATTAAAAAGTAGGATGTCCAAACTCCAAACTGTTTTGCTGATCATCCTGGACGCAAATGAGGACCGGTTAAAAGACATTAATAAGGTACACTGGTCACCCGGAATAGTTGAATTCTAGTCAACGAGCTATTAATCCGCGTTTTGATAACCGGCCACTAGCACACACAGAAAAACTCAGACAAATTTGAATTGGCCATGCACCGTCTTGTGTCAATGCGTCTGGTTGGTCAAATTTACTATAGAAAACTTTCAAACTACTGCTCTATTCCCGTTGCCACCTAACACCCGGCATAGTGGATATTCTGAATGAAAGGAATTCCTTCGGAAGGATACGAACGGGCCTAGTGATCACCAGCTAAAGCTGGACTACGAGCTTCTTTCTTAGTTTTTGCCTTCAGGGTTAAATTATAAGAGAAAAAGCGCCGGTCAGAGTTTCTTAATTTTTTAACACTGTGTGCCAACCTGGATAACCAGAATGTAAAATGCCCACATCACAATCCTGAGATAATTTCAAACATTAATACGAATTTTATCGCACATTATCTCATTCACTGTTTATCATAAGTAAGTGCGAATGGCCACAATCCTAGTACATTTTACAACACTCTGAAAATTATATGATTTGTTACATCGTTCTCCACTCGGTGATCTTTCTGTATTTGTTTTGCAACAGGGCAGATGTCAGCCTTGTGTGACACATTCAGAGAAAATTATAACCCCTATGGCAACACACCAAGTACTACCTTTGTGTTGCTGTTGTTACCGTACAATCCTCGCATGCCCTTTGAGAGAAGCCTAAGCTAACCACCCCCAAAGTTTGTGGATACCAGCGTGTGAGACCTTGGCTTAGTGTTGAGCCCCTGACCCCCGTCTCTTTCTTTCTCATAAAACGTGCAGAATTTGCACTTCTATGGAGACCTTACCACCTAAGCTACTGGCCAAAGTGGTGTTTGGTGTAGCTTGGGAGTGTACTAGAAGGAAATGCTACTTGACTGTCAGTTCTTGTCAACAACTGCCTTGGTGCACGGGGGTTAGAGGGCTCGGTTAGAGCATCAGTGAGCTGCCGGAACAAATGTTGTCTTTGTTATTGTAGCTTGTACGCTTACTTACCGTAGTCCAAACGAAATTATAGATTAGGTTTGTCATCAGCTCACCAACTTTTTGAACAATACACTTCGCACAGAAATAATTACACTAGCTGTAAACCCGAATTTGCGAACAGGCAGGATGAGTGACGACCATGTTTTTTTTAACGTGCAGAGCATTCGTATTTTCTTTGCACATCAGACACTAACGCGCGTTTTCTGCGGCTCTATGTTTCCAACGGTCAGTTTTCGTTCTGAGCCTAACCATGGAGCCCTAAATTTCAATGTGCCTGCTGGTGACTCATCGTTAGGCAAACTCATGTAGCTGGTAACTATCGTTGAAATGTTTACTGTAGGAACTGTGTATCTTATACGGAGCGTCTTCTTAGCACTAACCCTACAGTCACGTGTGTTATAAGGCACAAATCAATTTAACTACGTTAGCTGAACGATATTTTGTAAACACTCATGGTCTGAAAAATACTCCAACAAGCGTCACAAAGTCGCACTGTGGGTAGTTAGCGAATAAGCATGACATATTTAGCTGTCAGCCAGTGAGTCTCTCACCAACCTCTCAAACCCATTAAAGCTTTTAGGAATGTTCCATTTAAGGGCTGATGTAACATTGTTCGTAAGGTTAAGCGAGAAAACAACTGAGGGAGGCGTGTGATATTTGATAGATACAACATGCTATCGATGTAAGGTGATCAGACACAGCCGAAAAGTTCACAAGACCTCTCCTTATTATCCGAGTCAGTTGCGGTGAGAAATCAGAGGTAAACGTGACGATCTTCCAGATAAAGGATGGGTTCATTCAAAACATATTGGCACGATTAGGTAGGTGCTCTGAAAAATTTGGATGGTAGTTAACCTGGTCACCAAGACTGTTGATTATGCCTAAGGAATCTCTGGTGCTTCTTATCCAGCGGATGTTCCAAACCTAATCCAAATGGAAATCCAAAATGAAAATCTAACGTGGAATTATAACTAAACACCTTCAAATGTGAGGAGCCAGTCTTAATGAAAAAGTTGATAGCACTGCTTTTATAGCATCGAGTTAAAAAATCGTTGTGAACCACACGAGTTTGGTTCACGTTATCCCGATGTTTTGCAGAAAGGCTAAAGCACAACTTATGTTGACTTTCGAGGTTTAGCTTGATTTCTATCTCGACAGAGTTGCTTATTGCTGCTGAACTTTGAAGGCAAAACTTGAAGCATAACCTGTATATCCACCGGAAGCAGATTGGATTTCGGCTTCCACTGGACTACACTGTTAACATTTTTATGGCTCAACAGACGCTGCAACCCTGCCACCTACACAGAAAACGAGCTATATTTGTTACTCTGGACCTCAATGAGGCTTTTTGTTTAGTCGACGGGGCTGCATTATGAAAGTGTCTAACAAGCGGCACTGCGCTAATAAATCGTCATTCGTTAGATCTGTTTCGCGCGACCGTGAGTTTTATCCTTTCCCAGTGTTCATAAAACCGCTGTCAGTGGAGACAGTTGTGAAGAAGAATTGGGTGATCTAGCTTGTAAGAATCCCTTGAATTTCTGTGACGATCTAGTTGCTTTCCATTTTCCTGGATAATCAAACCATAAAATACGCATCTACCGGACTCAGAATAATCTCTTAGAGACTATACAACAAGCTGATATCTTCAGAGCACTGTCTTTTACAACTCATTCACATAAAAACTAACAAAAGCAAAATGAAGGAGAAAATATTATTTTTCATGATAGCTGTGGCAGGCACACCGTTTCTTCCGAATACATAACACTGGTATTGACTGTCGGACAGAAACAGTTTCAGTAAAGCGCAGTGTTCATTGGGGCGGCTTCACGCACAGTACACGGAAGTAACTGTCTTGTGGATTACACATAAAACATCGTCAACATGATGGGTGAATGATTGCTGACTAATCTGTGACTTACTTATATCATTTGCTTGAAACTCAGTGGAGTCTGCAGACCAGAACAGATGACAAGCTTACTTATAAAAAAGTGTCCAGACACCCAGCCTACTCCAAGATTCTAGACGGTGGCACACGTAGTAGGTGCGTAGTGATTGAACTTCACCGGAAGGAAAGCTAATTTACAATTGAGGTAGCAACTGTAATAGCAGTACGTATTTTTGAAGCTTCTTATGTGTGAAACTCGATGAGCGGCAACAGGTGTGAAGCCGGTCATGCATTTCCGGCCTACTCTGATGTTACATACATATCAATCGGATGGTAGTAATCCATGAGAAGGTGATTGTTTCCGGCTTTGTTTGAAATTATTTATCAAACGGTATTTTTAGACGCCAAAATAACCTTGTGTTATCCGTTTATAATATACACTTTACAAGAACCGTCTGGTAGTGACCGTGTTAAAAATTCTTTTGGTCACTGGATTGTCAAAGGCAGACCGGTCACTCCGACGAATGCATTGTACTCTGAAACTCGTATAGTTATTTTTCGAAGTTGACTGATTTATATCACTGAATCTCCAGAGTTGCGGGGTTTAGGGAAATTTTGAGGTATTGTTCAGATAGTATCACCAAATATATCAGTCCAGGAATCCCGTAATCTGTCTATATATGTGCATCTTTACAGTAAATTATAAATGCGCTAACACTGGTATAACAACGTTCGAGCAATGATTTTAAGTTGCATTGAGTTTTCTGCTCTGTTAAAACCTAGCCGTATCTACGGCGTCAAATTGATTACACTCCATAGTACTTGCACTAGGACGGCCTATCATCCGAAATATTGAAAAAAATCGGGAGGTATGTCAAAAATCAAGTCCCACAACACAATGACAGTGGATCGGGTGGATATGGAACAGCCATACTCCAGGGATATCTTGAAGGTCGCGATACTGAAGGGTGGAACATATAAGAAGCTTGACTGTGTCCAGTACCTTTACGAAACGTATGGTGAACATAGATTACCAGCTCAGTGCAAGTAACTTCAGAAATATGACTTGCAAGTCTCCATTCTTCGGCCATTCTGGAGAGCAGAAGTTAACACAATCGAAATATACGATACCAGGCTGTTTGCATCAACGTAACTTATATAATTCCTGAACTACTTCTGGTCATATGTTCGTAGACAATTCTATTCTATTTCAAGCGTGAACCAGCTGACACGAAGGAACACAGTATCTCAATCCAGTTACCTGAGTTGTCCACACCATAGCCAGCATATATCTCCCGGTTAGGTAACAAATGGACGGCTATACTTGCTTTACAACGCTTCATATTGTCAGCATTCATGCTGGATTATATTTCACACAATAGTAACTAAAAGCTGAAAGTCACCGACAGTATCAATATGACAATCAGACTTCTTTTGTGGATTTTATCTTCTGGCCAGAAGTAAATGGATTCGGATGAGAAAACTTTCTGCTACTGTGTAAAAAGAAAATTAACCAACCTCAAATCGACCAAATGTCTGTTTTCTCACCAGATATACTTAGCCGACGGCGCTACATGCTTGTATATTTATACTTACTTTAAATGGTAAATCAAGTAGTTTTTCGCTCGGTGATCTATGTTCTCCGTACAGTTTTTCTAGCTCAAAGAAACAATTTGAAGTGATGTCCTTTTTCTGGTTTTATGTGATGTACGTAATGTAAAGTATAGCTAAATCTATGTAAATTTATACTTCTGTTCTAAGTTAATCGATAGCGCTGCTTGCTTGGATGATGCTATACTCCATACCTGGCATTTAAGCATCAAACAGGTACCTGAAATATTTTGAATGTTATCTCATTTTCCTGGCTGTGTACGTCAAATAAGATGGCATTCTTTCGTTATTTGTCCTCTGTGACTGTTTTACCACTTGTAGTAATCGCAAACTGCATCAGGCACTTAAATTTGTTTTCCACTGATGACTTTTGTTGGCATTTGTTGAATATTCTAGGTGCAGTACAAGACCGACAAACAATTTACTTGCTTCTGCTTAGTATTATCTCATCATATATTCTGTTATTATTTTCTTTTTGTACTTGATCCTAATCACCTGATTCCACAAGGTCACATTCATGATTAGTTGATTACAGAACAGCCATCGCAATACAAATGGATAGTGTACAGCTTACTCGTACTGACCAGTTAGTTTGATTTTGAACTACGAATCCACTGGAGTTTACTCTCCTTTGTTACTCCCCTTATTTCAGTTGACTTCAGTTCATTGCAAACAAAAGATGTGATATTTCAATTCAAGTTCTGTCTTTTTTGTGGCAGGAATTTCTCAGTGTTAGTTCAACAGATTTCGGACTTCTAATTCGCCAGCAAAACACCTTTAAATAGGATGGTTCATGATATGATTTTCTCAATTTTCCCTAAACCCGTACTCAGTTAGACAAATATCCAGTGGGTTCTTTGTGAGGAATACAGCTGAATATCTGGGAATGCGAGATTTTTAGTTGCGTTCAGGAATATTATTATCGGTGTTTCCCTGTAAGTGTGAGAATAGATTATTGTGGGCTGAACAAAAATAATACCTATATAAATTGAAACCAATGTTGACATTATAAATGGCGAGTGTTATTTGATTTGAGTCACTAAGTACGAGCCAGTAGCTCTACAAATGAAAAACGGTATTAATACTAAACTGAAGTATGAGGCCATTAGCACCAGTGTCACTGTTTGATTCCAAGCCGGACCGTAGCTTTTCTGCCGAACGGGGCCAGACAACATCTTATGGAATTCACGTGATGTGATCGTCTGGGTGTTCTCGGGCAGTCACGTGGACCACGGCGAATTGAAGTACTCGGGACAGTAGTCAAGTGTACATAAGAATGCTGGCTACTATGTCTCAAATGCAGACCAGAATATGCACCACCGATAAAAACATCAAGCATATGCATTCCACTTGATGAGGACAAACCGGACAATTTGCATCGTGAATCGTTCTAGACATTTAGTTTGCTATTGATCATAAATAAGTAAAATATTCATCCGTTTGTGTAGTTAATGACAAACTATAGAATTTTCTGTGTAATTTAGCTTTAGTGATTGTTTTCCAGTCCATGGTAATTATTTTAACCCATAACTATCCTCCTTGTTCTTTTCACCTTAGTGTTATTCAAAATAACTATTCATTCGCTTCGAATAAAACCAGCGCACACTGCAGTACTTTGGTTTTTGTGCTATAGACCAGATGTCCATAGTTCATCATTCTAGCTATCCGCAGTTTTTAACCCTTCCAAAATGGCGGCACACAAAGTGATAATATGTATTTGCACTCTACAAGACAGTTTGGTCTTATGAATTTACGACAATGGTCGACTTAGTTCTACTGCAGTCTAACCATCTCGGCATTGACTTGGAGTAAAGGTGAAATTCAGTGTAGCAGGCTGACTTCGCTTACTAGATATCCACAAGTCGTGTCGTGCAAAGTCCACTCATACAAGTTAGGGTGAGTCAGATGTAGGACTCAGTTGAGTTCACAGCGTCCGATTACTTTCGATCGTTAGTTACAATATACAAAGCTGTAGCCCTGTAATTAAGTTGTAAATAATTATTATCGATTCCAAAGTGACTAACCATTGTACTGCGTCAGACGGCTGGCCATCCTGTCGAAGGAAAATTGCAATCCACTTACTTTGTCAGTTTAAACTTCAATCTTGTTTGTTCTGGAAGGTCAATGCTGGACTGCGAAGTTCTAAATGCCCAAATTCAGTAAAACTGACTATAAGCCAGTATGTTCAATCACACGAAAGCTAACTTGCTTACCGTTTATTTTGCTAATGATTAGGTTAAGTTAGGTCATTTGCTTGCTGGAGTTGTGGTATTTGTGTTTCATTCGAAATCCCTTGCGGTTTCCCAAATTTTAGTACACTTACGGAAAATTACGCATGGTAACAGTTGTTGAACAAACACGCCATAAATGTTTCCCTCGTGGTCAAGAATCAGTGTCGATTTTGTATTGTGAAGTTGGGTGTCTAACCTACGTCGTTAAACAAACACTTAACTCATTCAGTCAGTCACTGAAGACCTGAGAAAGCTTGAGGAGACAGAAGCAGAGGCCAAGTCATCGTCCGCTATAACGTCGATGAGAACTGCTTAGTAAGAAAATTAGCACAGGATAAATGAGCCAAGCAAAATAGGTCAATCTGGAGTAATCTACAATGATGCGGATGCACTCCGGTCAATAGATGCGGCATACTGATATATCACGTAGCATTTCTAACCAACGAGTAGATTGATCGCGAGACTCCTAACCAGACAAGTAACGCTTATCCGCAGAACAGTCAAGGCGTTTTTATTTTGTGGCCATGCCGTTATCACACAGTTTCGTCGTTGTACCCATCCGTCGGTGGTCTTGGTGAACGATATCCCGTCTTTAACTACAAAACAGAGAACGCATCCTAGGCATTCTAAGCACTGAATTTTCTGGACGTTTGCCTTAAAAATTGTAATAAAATGACTGATCTTGTTAAATCTAAAGTTTCACCATTTTTAAGGTTGTTCACTAAGTGTTACAATTTTTTCGTGGTTTGGAAAATGTCGGAATGTCTAAGCAAACGTTTTAGTGATAGCAAACAAACTTCACTGCTGAACTCACAGGAGAGTCTATGTTATTTGATTGTCAAGGAGCTGTCTATTCAATGGATCAGCAGATGGCAGTGTTTTGATAATGCACGACGAAGTTGCTACGGTCACTGTGATTATTTCGGATGTCATTTGCCTTCCCAGTTTCAATTAGCTCTGAAATCTTTGTGTTTACACAGTGTTGTCCTCAAAGTTTTCCGGCCAACTAACTGGTGCACTTCAAATGCACACAACTAACGACACACAAACGTTGTACTGGGTGGAGGTCGCTCGTTTAGATCATTTTGACCATAAACAAAACTGTCTTTGCTTACAGATCTAGTGTTTAAGTGCATTTCTACACGAACGTTTTATGCCTGAACTGTCATGCGTTGGTGAAATGGCCTTTATTGCGCCACTTTGTTTTGATATCGTTTGAACTTAACGTTGTGTTTGTTATTTCAAATCAGCCTTATTGAAATACGATTAGTAATTCGAAATCTTGTAATACGGAGTTAGTTTTATACTGGAAATCATCGAATATAAAGACTGCCGATTACGAGGTCTGTTGTATCTACCCGATGAAGTAAAAATGAGTAACATATCAGAGATAACAAGTTGAATTTTGCAACGAATATCACAATTTATAACTCACCTTAAATTTAAATGATACTCAACTTTTGATAACCTAGTAGCAAACTAGAAACGTTGTACTGGAATTCCTTGCTTTCTACTGGCCAATTGAAAAAGTTTGAGTGGAGATTGGAAGACACAGAATGTGGACAAAAAGTTTCGCCAATTGTTGGATATCAAATACAGTGGGGATTGAGAAAACCATATTTGCGGTCTGTAGTTCCAATCTTAAAGAATATTTATGATTGTAGATATTGTTTATTGGTTAGGTTAAACAAATAAAATGCAGAATATTAGAAAAGTTTCAAAGACATTTGTGCTGGAACACTGATTTTCAAGACGGGAATGAAAGTTGAAACTTCTTTTTTGATAGGGAACATGTTTACAAATTCTGTGTAGAAGAGTACTCCTGAGATAATACAGTTTTGTGAAAATCACACAAACCAAATTTACCATTACCTATACGAATTAAGAACAGATGGCTTGTAGATTGGAAGTTTCTGTACAGAGATAACGATGCGGTAATGTTCTGCAGAATTACAGGTCCCTTTGAGAATCACGCCCAGTCAGACTAATTTCACACAGAAAGTCTGTCACTTGATCCGGTCTTGGAATACTTATTCCGCACTCCAGCTTGGCTGCCAAGATTGCTGCTCCAACAGCAGCGGTTATGTGGAGCAAACGAAGATTTATTCGACCTTGTTGACAATCACCGCAGTGTTGCGGCTTTAGTCCAGAGCGAAAACCTATGAGTACACAAAGAATCGTTCTGATATTAGAACCGCTAAGTTGCTGACAAAATTTGAATGTAAACTTTAAAACAGGCTTTGAAATTGCAGACAGGTTAATTGGTTATTCTAATGACATTCCAAAGTAATGAACCGTAACAATGACGGGGTTGAGTCGAGTTGATCCGTCCATTGTAAGCCCTAGACGCCGAAAAACTAATTAACTTGACGGCTTTGTGCTTTCACAAAACTGAATGCATATTCCGATCGTTCCGGAATACGCGTTGGTGAACAGGTGTATTACTTACGCGATCACCCCAGTGTATGAGGTCTAATTAGTGGGGAAAACGATGGTCAAACAAAGTCTCTGTTGATACATTCGTTATGAGCAAACTGAGTTTGTAAACTATAAAAGCAAACCGAAGCTACAGAAACTTTGTATATCCCTTGTTTTGGGGACAATCCGGCTGCTATGTAGAAGTCACATGTGATATCGATTGGAAAGGGTAGCATGTGCCTTTACTGTGCTCGTTTTTCACATAAGCAATACTACAAACTGACCACATGGTGCTGCCCAAGTAGGTGAAGTAGTTAATGATCTGAAATGAAATGCCAGCAGTAAAGAACGTGTGTGGAAATGTCCTAGTCTTGAAGTAACACTGCAGTCTTCTGCTGTGAAGCACATTCCATATGAACCAGACCGGCCAATCAACTTTTTCAGGAAGGTTTTTGAGCCTTCAGCCGAAGTTCTGAGCGAGACAACTACACATACATACTCTTTGTTGCTCAACCTAGTATCAGGGAGAAGCCTGACTTCAAGTATACCTATCATAATTTTTGTCATGACAAGAGTGAAGACCGCAATACATGTTGATGAACATCACTGGAACTGATGAACGTCCGAGATTGTTGTCTATCAATTTTTGCCTTGCTTGAAAAATGGACATTCAGCACTGAGAGATTCAGTCATTTTTCTGAGGCTTCCTTTGCGGATGAGACTGTATCAGAAGACGTTATAAGTAACCAAATCAAAAGCGAACTACTGATCCGAAATCACCTTGATTGTCAGTTGGTTAGAGAGCAATGATGATTCAAGGCGCATCGTGAAGTAAGAAAGTGATAAATACACTTTTGACTTAATCAGGTTCCGGCCTTATTTTCATCTACATGTCAGCTTTATTCGCTCATCCCATTTCGGAAACCCCTGAGGTTCTTTTCTTGGGATGAAGGTTCTTGTAGTAAGTCAATTTATTCCCACTAATTGACCGAGTGGTAGGAGAGAATAAATTCACTCGGTAAAGTTTGCTGAATATCAGCCCTCACAGGAAGTGGCATCTAGGCTTATCGGTTTGTCTTCTCCATTGCAGTCACATCGCTAATTATTTTGGCTTACAGATCACTGCACTGTGTTTGGTGTGTGTCTTCAGTCGGAAGAACAAATAAAGGCCGCATGTGGGAACGAGTGAGAAAGTTTGACAGAATAAATGTTTGGTATTCATCAGGAGCCACGTGAACGATATTTGCTGAAACGCCCATCTAAACAATAAACGGCTTTCTTCTTCTGACTGCGTGGTGAATCAACCAGTGCACATCCGTAGAGGTCTGGCAGGCTTAATTGGGGAGAATAGAGTTAACAAAAAATGTGCATTTGGTTTGGGTGCTGGTTGAACGCTGTAAACCTCACTGTCTCACAGCGTATACCGACTTTTAAAGGGTTCATGGAAATTGTTCAGCATGCGAAAGTAAGGTTCATATATTGTATAGTTTACACAATAAATAAATAATACGTCCAATGATTTCATACGCGGCTCACCATTCTCAAGAAGATCCCAGCTTTTGAAAACGGAACCGCAGCAAACCACTTCTATTCCTTCAGGAGCCATAAGTCCCTCCTAACATCGAACGGGAGAGTTTAAGCATGTAACTTTTGATCAACGAACCGGAACAAACAAGAGACTACAGAATCAACACGTTCTTTTATATTTGTATAATTACTGCAAAAAGGACCTAACGGTTAATCAAACGCTTTTGTATTAAAAATGAAAAGTAACATCTTCATTGAGGCCCTGCAGGCGCCAACGATTGTAGGAAGCATTCTTACTCAGGACTAGTTCTCTCTGACTTTAACCACACGAAGAACTGTTCAAAAAATACATCCTCTTTAGTTAAAAGGAATAGATAATGGTTGGAGAGGTTTGAACCATGTTATTTGCATCACTTATGGTAGGAACTTTTTACATCCTTAAGAAGACTAATATGAGTAATACGTTTGCAGTATCGAATCCGTTTTTAACAAATGGTCAAAAACCACAAATTACGAAATAAATTCGCTCACTTCAAGTGTAACCTTGCGATAAGCAGAAAACAAGGGCGGTAACATTTAGATGAAATGTTACGCTGAATCCAGATTTGAACTGATGCCTCGGGCTAAGGAAGCATTACACAATTGGCAACGTTCGAGTGTGTTGTTGGTCAAAACTTATCAGAACCCTGCAGTCGGTTTCACAGTTGTCATCATTCATCAGGTGTGCTTAACCAGTAAACCTTGACTACACAATTTGCTACATCTGTGAATGGCAGACGAAAAATTAATAATTGTACAAGTTACTACATTTGACTCTTTCTTTTATATCAAAAGTTAGCCGTGTTTGTGTGCTGAATACATATAGAAATATAAACAGCCTAGTAGAAGGCCTCACGGGACTTAAGCTTGTGGCAGTGCTGGTCTTGATTGACACATTTTAAAATCAGAAAATGTTACAGCCTATTAGTAGGAATGATGTTTTTAGAAATGACGTAAAAAATAAATTAATTTATATATTTACACATATTTTAAACAAGACTTACTTTATCTGCATGCCTCACCGCTGCTGACACATGACGTCCCAGATGAACGCCGGCGTCAGTGAACAATTGCTTACAGAAAGGATCACCATCGCGGGCCGCTGCAAATGGGATAGGTGCAATATGGTAACATATTTAGGAATTTATTTTGACAATAGAAGGTAACAGGCTAATATGAATGGGAACATTAAGATTGAAGCAAGGTTGGCACTTAAGATTAACAACATGGGTACTGGGTTTTCTTTCAAAATACTCGGCGTTTAAAAGGCAACGATATTTGAGTATTCGGCTATGATAATTCCGTCTGCCTTGAAATGTCAAACTGTGGTTCTTAATCAATTCTTAGAAATGATGTATTACCGATAAGCTTTAACAAGGGCAACGGTCTAGTCTGGCTCTTATTTACAGGAGGAGGATGAATGTTCATTTGAATGCGAAAGCTGTGATTAACTGTAAATTAAATTTATGTTTTAAAGTTTTAGATTAGACCATAAAGTTCAGTGTTCTAACCGAAAATGTTGCAATTTACATTCAGGCTCTAACAGAGTTGCTGTTACGGTATTTAAAAGGTTAAATGTGGTTAATCAGTACGTTGGAATCATTGAAGCAGTTCTTATTACACTTGCCCTCAAAAGCAAGCAAGATTTTATCAACATATCGATCGGACGAAAGTCAAGTCAGGTCTTTCCGTCCGAATTGAACAAGCTGAACAGCGTGTTTGATCCGTGAAATGTTTAGTGATGTTTGTGAATGGTGTTCAAAATGCGACATTCAGGATCTATGGTATTTTACCGCTATTTCTAAGCATTTGTTTCAACAACTCCTATGGCAATTAAATGCTGTTGCAAATCACCTTAAATTATACTTATATCTATGGATAATTCCGAACAGTTAAAATGCGAACGACATAAATTTGATAATCCCCGTTTTTGACAGCATGTGGTAAATCATCTTACGCCTTACACTGGACAGCATATAGTAAATATTAGTCAAATATATACCCACAAAACTGAATAAATTGAATTATACGTTTATGATAAACTGAATTTGGGTTGATAGTGGGTATGGGGTAGGAGTGAACGAATTTTAAATTGAAACTTGTACGTTATTGAACAAATTTGTCGGAGTATTTGACTCACCTTCAGCTAAGTATTTACATAGCTGTGCTATGAAGGTTTTGTCAATATTTTCATTGAAGTGTGAAAGCAACTCGTGATAATGTTTGATGCCAAAATGTTTATAAATGGCTTCCGTTAATCTTTGAATTCCGTACTGTGCATGATATAGTCCTTCGGTAGTCTTGATGTAAGACATTATGGCCTGATGAGCAATCCAAAATGCTGTAGACATTATGTGAAAGAATAGATCATTGATGAAACTTCAGCACAAACACATATCCATGGAAAGCAGCAAAAATTGCATCCTGAGGTTATCAGAAAGAGAGGGGATCAAGTTTCTAAATAACCGTTACTTCTGAACTCAAATATTTCAAACAATTTACACTTTACTAATTAAAGAGCAAAAGTACTGTACTCCTACAAGTAGTGCCATCATCCATTACTTGATGTTGAGGTATGTGGGCCTGTTTCTCTGATTACTAATGAATGACATAAACGAACAATTTCCTACATTGCAAACATATACAAATGTAAAGTATCAGTCATTTATTTTTAAACCCGCTTGTATGATTTATAAAGATTTTATTACTTCTATATAAACTTACTATACAAGAGCTTAAAAATCAAATTCACTGCTGCTGTGTTGCTTAGTAGTGACAGTAATAGGAAGCTGCTTCATTCTTCTGTATAAATTCTAAACGTAGATGTATATTTTAACATATGTGTGCAATACTGGACTATGTTTCTAGTACCTGATCCTTCATCTCCCAACAGGTAGCCAAGTCCTCCAATTCGAACGAAACTGAGATCTTTCCGAATTAATTTACATATTGACCCAGTACCCGCAATCAATACAATCGCATCTGAAATGAATGAGAGAAGGAAAATATTTTGGAAACGATTCTACTTTCCGGTTTTCAGTTGAAATTTAGCCCCTTTAAACATGGAAACAAAACCTGATTGCAGTTGGAAGTACTTCAGTTGCTCAAAATTAACTTGTTAAGTGCGCTTGGACTGATTCAGTAATGGTTCATTTTCACAAGTGTAGAAAGACAAAATAGTCAACAAAATTTCGTGTTGAATTCGTCATTCATTTTCTATTTCGTGTCTCAAAAAGTTTACCAATTAGCATTATGCTGAATGAAGCTTTCGATCCTCTAATGATGTTAGTACGTATGCTACGACATGCAATTCGAAAGCAGAGTCTTAGCAAAATTAGGTAATTTGACTCACTTTCATCCGTGGCCGTAACAAGAGTACCCACAGCATCGTTGCATGCATGAATTCGTTCGGCCACATTGGGATTTATACGTCGCACGGCTTCAATCATTTGCATGCTATTCAATTCCGTATTGATACCACTTAACGCCAGTCCCTGTTATAGATTTAAGTGATAATTATTATTATGTATTCTTCAAACTGTATGGGTAATTTTTCTTTACTAGTCATACACAAAAGAACGCAAAAGTTACACATCTACAACGGACGTTTGGGGCTAATACACACATTTCACAGGCATTCATAAATAATGAACTGATGGTTCGGAAAAATTGATATTACTATATGAATCAAGTTACTTGCACTAATTATACATCTCATAAGTTTACTGTGGTCGATATTAAGAGAGCAGACGGGACGTATCCTTTATTAGATCTCTGTTAATTTGCAAGGTCCCGTAAACTTCACATTTGTTCACAGTCGCCAACACCGAATTGTGGGCTGTTTGCATAATAGTTCATTTCATTAATCGTGAAATCAAACCAATTAATGCCGACAGCGTTTACAATAACCTAATGGCAAGATGTAGGTTCGTATCAAATGTTATATATGGCACCGTTTTATTAAACGCTATCAAACTAGACAGATATAATTTACAGTTATCGTGCACTCCAGCACGTAGGCTGTTGATATGCTGTTCACTAAACACCTCAAACTCTGAAACGAATCAACGCAAGAGTATTCGTGGTAACACTGGACTCATTTAACAACAAATTAGCTTTGTTTTCACATGTCGTCAACCCTTCCTGCAAGTGAATGAAATCATTACATCTATCGGTTTTATTGACCTTGAGGCCATCATGCAAAATTTATTTGTCAGAGGCCTTCTACTGCTTTTGGAAAATCAATTGTTCCATTAAACGATTAACTGATTAATAATCCTCTTTAACACCGTATCTTGTTACTCCGTTAAGTTATTGGTAGTCCTTCGTGAATTTCACTCTCGTTTGGTCGGCCAAAACAAACAGAAGGGAAGGTTGTGCCTGGGGCTAGCCCACGAGCATGATATCCAAGTTATTCTCTCCGCTCTGTCACATGATGAACTCTACGTAACATGTCTGGTGAGAACCATAGTTATGTACTTGAACCATGTGTCTACATTCGTTGCTAAGTCGGTTGATGATGTGAGATTACTATATAAATTTTGGTATAGCCGATAAGACACATACGAGTCAAAAACGCATCGGGTTATTTGCAGCACTTTGTCAGTATCCATCAATTACTTACTTAAATTCGACTACCCTCGCCTATATGTTTTGAGTAAACGGTTTCTAAATAATACCCCTCAGTGTAATAACATCCGAATCACTTACGATAACAAAAGCGCTTTTTGTACCGCTTTGTTGTGTATTTATTATTCCATTTTTATGGAGGATTGGCAATAACCATAATATGTGGAATTCCAAAGAGAAACTGATGCAATTTCTTAAAAACTATTTTGTCTGAAAAGTTACAATTACAAAAGGAGTACTTCGTTGTACTTAAACGAAAAGTAAAAAAGTTAGATATTGAAATATTCGGTAACTTTATATGTATGATTACAAAAATTTCAATCTCAGAATTGGCAATGTATTAGATGCCAATAATCAAATCGGAATATTGAGCACTGTTTTGATGCTCTGACCGCATTCCCATTTGCAGCTCACCTGCTGATATTGAACGTTCGAGTTTAAACAATAACTTTGTAAATAAACTTCCTGTCGCTCAACGCTATTCTGTGCACTGCAGTTAAACAACATTCATCCTTGGTTCACTACTATTAATCAGCTCAGCAACTTACTAGTGATTTCAACGGCGTATCCAGAGGTAAATCAGCATTTTGTAGAGCATCTTTGACAAGCAGTACAATACGCCGGGCTGCTTCGCTCATTCCAAGGTGCTTCAGTGAGGTAAGCATAAATACAACAAAAGCGGATATAAGGATTGAATTTAGTGTAGTTGAACTGAGGTATGAAATATTTGGTCTCAAAATCATGAATAAAATTAGTCGTTGACAGAAATGGAATGACAAACAAATTTGCTGATATTTTGATTATCAGTATATTTAATGAATTGACAACAAAATTGCACTTTCTCCTTAATTCGGCCACTTTTACAATTTTCTTCATCTCATTCAATCATGTTTTGAAACCAGATATAAAGGTTACAGATAATTGTACATATCTTGTTCAACTTTTCCTAGGACGTCCTAGGCATTTGAATGTAGTGTTAACTTATAAAACTTTGTTACAAACCACAAAAACATATGGGAACAGAAGTTAAACTTTTCTTATTAAAAATGTAGTAATACTTTTACTTACAAATATTATGTAACGCAGAAATATTCAAAAATGATAAAATTGCCTTTCGTATCTTGGCAGTTCGTATTTATAATTGTGCTTCGAACACTTTCAACCACATAATTTTATCATATATCTTGGCAATGTTTTGATCAAATATCTTATCTTGGTATCTACTTCGAAACATTGATGAAATTCGTGAATTAGCGAAGGTATGTATGTTTATGTAATCGTCTATTTTTGACGAATATGTCTAATGATGAGTATTAGGGGATTTTGATTTTCATGCAGATTGTACACCACCTACAATTGATCGCAGCTGTGGCATTCCCATAGACTTTACAGTCAGCAGCTGCGATCAGTTGTGGGCGACGTTCAATCTATATGAAAACCAAAATCCCACTACTCATCAAAAATCAAATGCCGCTCAACAATTCAATGATTTCTGTGGTTTCAACTTGGAGAGAAGTCCTAGTCGAGGGGCCATCGATTGGAGTTAACAGACAGTAACTATTTATCCTTTCGAGACGATCGGGTAACCTGATCGTTACTCACAAGCGAAGGTGGTTGAGTGTTCACATATGATAATTCGGTCGTGTCTAATGTGAGGTGAATGGCGCAGTGGTAAACACGGCTGCCTCATGAACAGCGTGGCCGGAGTTCTAGCCCCGGCAGTGGCGAAGATATGCACTACCGGCGAGCACTAATGAGAGCAAAACTCGAGTCTTGTGCTTCTTTTCGCAAGGGGTCGATTGGAAATTCTATGGGAATGCGACAGCTGCGATCAGTTGTGGGTGATGTTCAGTCTATATAAAAAACGAAATCCCCTACTACTCATCGGGAATATGTTTAAAATAGAAGGTAAACTTACCCAGTAGTTAGTGTGAGGGCCTTCCGACTTTCCAACTTGTTTCCCGTCGGCTCGTAAGATCACCATTCTTGAACCAGTCGTCCCACTAAAATTGACATGCAATAATTACAGTTAATACATGATAAGCATTGTAACTATAAAGTTTAAAATAGTTCGTTCCCTAGATTTACTGGAATACGACAAGCAGAAAATGTAAATCGCGTGATGTCTTTCTGCGTAATATTTTGTACATTCCGTTCAAACAGGCCTATGTAACTAATATTGAGCATGGAAACAAGGTTCGATACGATGGTACTCATATATTAAAAGACAGACAGACAGAGAACGCGAAAATTAACGCCAAAATTATGGAAATTCCGGCTACCAGGGTAGCCGCCACGTCAATACAATACAGAGAGGAGTTTGACGCAGGATGACCAAAGCCTTAGCAAAACGTAGGATACGTTTACGATTGCCTCAAAAAATCACATAGAATGTGCCACAAACTTTGACGACATATTACTTTGGATCATGTGCTTTGCTATCGGTGACACTGGGTGCCGTCTTTTGGTCTCTGTGCAGGCGTCTGGCGTTTCTGGTTGTTCTTTTGTCCATCTAGAGTACAGCCAGTCAATCGTGAGAACCACATAATCATCAGGGCTGATACATGTAAGTAGAACGCTGCAAACCAGTCTGACATATTTTGACACGAGAGCATTACTACTGACAATGACGGCAAATCATCAAAACAGGCGCGTCCCATTGAGAGGTAACTGACAGTTGATAGTATTCGCATCGTTTACTCCCTTCCCGACCTATGCTGCTACCTTGATGAGGTGGTCGGGCTTGTGTACTGTTTTGATCTGGCGGGCTATGCAGACTAGGACTCCAGTTCTTCCAGGTGCAACCTTGTCAGACAGGCTAATAGGGAGCAGTCAAACGAAAAGCAGTTACACTCATAGGATTGTATGTCGCACTACTGACAGCGTAGGAGTGCCTAGGTAGTGGGACACGATCCTATGAGCATACAGGAGAGCAGTTTTTATAGTTGCGGCACTGCTGTCCTCCTTATCAAGAAGAAGGGGGTTAGAAAAGGTACCCTCAGACAAAGAGCACTCCTATCACCCAACGGTTGACCGTGACCGCCGGCGTATTATCAAATACGGTCGAAAAAACATTTGGTGTCTCTCAAAAGCCTGATGTCGCTTCGAATACATCCATTGCGCGCAGCGGTGCTCAGAATGAGACATCATTGCCTTATTCACTGCGCCCTCGGGCTAGGCAAGCCCCTCACTGCCAAGTGAGTCAGACTGTTGAGTCATTGGCTCCGGGTGGGTCCCCCAAGAAAACCCTATATCCTGTTGTCTCACAGGTCAGACTTTTGGGTCAGGGACTCGGGGTGGGGTCCCTCAAGTCAACCTTTTTCCACGGCATAAACAACCGGGAAGTATCAGAAGTTCTCGTTTCCTCGACAGTGACATTATTCACCCAACACAAATTTCTCCTACTATTTTCCCCCCCATTTCTTCTGCCTTCCATGTGCATTCGAGCGATAATCGTTTTTGAGCCTAAGATAATTGATAAACATTGCCGCCTTCAATGTCCGCACTTTCCGACAATTCGGTCAGCAAGCTGGTCTGGCCAGTACACTCTCAAGTCTGGAGCTTGATGTGCGCTGCGTGTTGGAGACGTGAGTCTACGATTCTAGCACGGTTATCCATTTGAGCTCACCCCTAGATAACTGTCAATCCAAGCGCTTCTATCTCAGGGTTTCTTGTGACGCTGAAGCCGAATCTCGCGGTCAAGCTGGAGTGGGAATCGCAGTGAGTTCCAGAGCGGAACAATGTTTGCTCGATTGGATCCCAGTGAACAATCGCTTGTGCGCTGTCAGACTCAATACGTCGGTTAAAGTCTGTCGACGCAATTCAGAAAGACGTTGTGTGTTCATTATATTGGCGTACGCGCCAACGGACAGGTGTTTGAATGCTACCAAGGATGCGTTCTATGATGCTCTCGTTGACCTTCTGAGGCAAATTAAACACTCGGACATAATCATAATAGCTGGCGATTTTAATGCTCAGCTTGGTCGTCTTTCTCCAGATGAGAAGCGCTAGGAGGTATACTTGGTGTTCAGCCACAGCGCACTGACATCGGCGAAAGATTACCACAGCTGTGCGCATCCCACGGTCTCTATATTTCGAGCACCGTATTCCAACATAGGAAGAAGCACTGTGTTACTTGGGGACCTCCGTTTGCTCCCCAGTTGTGGACACAGTTGGATCATATACCAGTTATTTACAGGTGGCGCTACTCTATTAAGGACTGTAGTGCCTTTTGGAGCAACCACCTGGACTCGGACCAAGCTGTTGTGCGTGCCCGTCTTGTTTTGTAATTTTCCCAGAGGATATACGCTCGTAAATGCAAGGTGCTTAACTGGCATTCGAGCAATGAGGATGTAAAGAGCGCTCACCAGAAGACGTTGGTGAAGAAGTTGCCCAGTTCGAATCAGACGAAGGATCCTAACGAACGCTGGGAACGAATCGCCGAAGTTATGAAAGCATGCTGTGAACAGGCATGTTCCGAAGGGGCTGTTCAGTTGCGCAAAACTGGATTTCCGTAACGTTGATAAACCTCATGAACAAGCGTCACTCGATCCCACCTGGTTCTGAATATGATGACGACCGTCGAGAACTTAAACGCAAGCTGACTAAGAGCTTGCGCAAAGACAGTGAGCACTACTTGGTTGAACAATCGAAAGAGGTGGACAGAGTCTTTTTGTCTGGGAATAGCAGGAGGCTTTTTTCTCCGATTCGTGGTTGTACTGGACGCCGAGTAGGTGAAAGTGAGACCATATGTGAAAAAGATGCTTCACTTGTCACCAGTCAATAGCGCCGACTTACCAGGCTGGCTGAACATTTTGAAGACCAGGTTAGTTAGCCTTAACCAGATCATATGGACGACGGGACCCGAATGGTCAGTTATTGCGTTCCAGACGGCCCTCCGTCGGAAGCAGAAGTAGTCCTGGAGCTTAGATTACTAAAGCGTAGTAAGGCCCCTGCTCTAGACCTCCTCTCTCCTTCTCTTTTCAAGGATGGTGGGGGAGAGGTTGACATCAGAACTAAAGCGACTCCTCCAGACGATCTGGGAGACTAAAGAGGTGCCTCGTGATTGGTGCTTATCAACAGTGATTCCCATTTTCAAAAAGGAGACTCGAAGTCTATGTGACATCCACGGAGACATCAGTTTGGTGTCTATTGCTTCCAAGTTACTCACTGGGCTCATCTTACGTCGTCTTAATAAGCCCAAAGAGAGACAGATACGCGAAGAACAGGTAGGACTCCGATCCGGTCGGGGGTGCGTTGATCATATATTTACTTTGCGACGGAACTTGAAACATCGGCACTCTTATGGGCAGCCGACGGTTTTGGTATTTTTGGACCTAAAAGCTGCTTTCGATTCAGTTGCTCGTAACGTTCTCTGGAGCTGTCTCCTTCGCAAGAGAGTACCAGGGAAATACGTGAATCTACTGAGATCACTGTGTGCTCACTCTACAAGCAGGGTGAGAGTTCATGGACCACTGTCTCGGGCGTTCACCACTTCTAGTGGTTTTCGTCAGGGGTGTTCGATTTCCTCCTTCCTGTTCAATTTTGACATGGACGACATTCTGGAGGGTGCGCTTCGCGCTTTCCACCTTCAAAGTGCAAAGTGCTGCTTCAAGACTGGGGCATTTTCACTCCTACTTTCTTCATTGCAGGTAACCCGCTTGAGACCGCAGACAGTTTCACATACTTGAGTAGCACTATCTCGTCAACCTACAATATTGCTGATGAAATATCAGCAAGGATAGCAAAGGCACAAGTTGCGTTTGCCGAACTGCGTCATATGTGGCGTCGGAAAGACGTTCAGTTGTCACTGGAAGGAAGAGTATATAATGCCTGTGTGCGTTCCATTTTGCTGTATGGTTCGGAAACGTGGCCTGTTCACAAGGAAGATCTCAACAGGCTTGCAGTGTTTGACCACCGTTGTCTCCGCCAATTGGCCCATATTAAGTGGACTGATCGCGTGAGTAATGTGGCCGTTCGCCGGCACGCATTGCGGAACGCTCGGAAAGCGCGGTCGATTGTTCAACTAATTACGTTGCGCAGCTTTTGATGTTTGGGTCACGTACTCCATATATCATCTGATCGTTTACCATACAAGGGCATTATATACTAAGGCCACCAACAGTTGGGTAAAACCTCGTGGTTGTCAAGCAACAACGTGGTTACAAAATATGAAGACATTGACTGCTCCATTGAGCAAAGTGGGTAGGTGTCGCCTGCCTGGATGTGGTCCTCGTTATCAGTCAAACCGCTGGTTGGAGACGCTATCCGAGATGGCGGTGTGTCGCGGTCAACGGCGTACCTATATCCATATCATTTCTAGTTCTTCCCCTTAGTCCTCTTTAATAATTTTCAGCCTTCTTTTCATCTAGGATATTCCACGTCACTGTTGAGATGAGCGGCAATCCGAGCTACAATAACTTTTGGTCAGGCTACTGGCTGCTATGATGATGAATACTCACAGAATCAATGGGAGGTGACAGACACAAGCTACTTATTTGTAGCCGATGGGACCGGTAGGCATTTGGTCCACTATATTGAATCTAGTTTTGCGATCGTATAGAAACTGGATACAGTAAGCGTTAAGCGTTTTCCTTCATCACTGTAACTATGACCTCTTTAACCTGTTACCTGTAAAGTAGGAACCGACGTACGCATTAAAATGTCACTAAATATTTATAAGAATGCCGTAATAAAACGGATGTCTTTCTAATCTACACAAAAATTGGCAATAGTCTATAACCGCTGTGTACTACTCACGCTAGTGTTGTTTACAATTCCGCCTCAATTAGTGGTTTATTCCTTAACAATCTAAATAAACGTTTAAAAAGAATATAGTTCTGTCGTTGAACTCTTCTGACTGTCTGCCATTTTCTTAACAGGTTGGGAAGACATGTTTTTTTGATGAGTAGAAGGGATTTTGATTTTCATATAGATTGAACATCACCCACAATTGACCGCAGTCGGCGGATGGAAGAAAACATTCAAACAGTGACAAATAATTAGGAAAACAAATAGAAGCTTGTACAGAATTACAGAAGCATACTGACATTCAGTTGGGAAGAAACAGCTCATATGCAAATATTTTATATATAAGTATAACGTCGATAGTATAATTAGTGATTCATGTATTTTCGCTCAACTAACCCTTCAATTCCACCGTAATAGGCCATTAATCCTTTCCTGAACTTATAATGGAAAGCAGGGATCACCTACAAAGCACAAAACACATTATCATAGCAGACTTTTTTGGATGTGAAATGAACATACCACATGTTATATTTGTACACTTGACCAAATTTTTCTTGCGGTTAGTAAACAAGTACATATCTTTTATGGCCCCACCGGTTTGTTTTCAATAAAAGCAGTATTGCTTACTCGTGTGTGTATATATTTGGTCGATTTTAAGCATTTGCATTATTTAAACTTCCACAGTGCTCGAAACCGGTAAAATGCATTATTCAACCCAAGTACATTATTGTCACGCACCGAAACTTTGCAGTCGTTAAGTTTTGATTTCAAAGACATTCGGAACAGTCTGTAATAAATGCTATTTATAATGACCACTGGCGATTTTATCACTTGGCAATCTCAGTCTCAACCACAGATCATTGTTCTAGTCCCAGTTCATTTCAGTTTCCCAGTATTGGGACCACAGCCATAAAAATCACAATCTTATCCTAGGAAATTTAGAAGTCAGCCATCGAAAGTCTTCTGCGCTAAACAGCCTTTGAGCAGCATTGTTTGTTTCTGGCTGTTGACATCATTATATTCTCAGCTTTGTGCCACTAAATATCAGCTCTGCCATTGTGTCACTTATGAACCCACAGATAATTGTTGGATTAAAGACATCGTTAGAACCTACTAACCTGCCTGCAGCACACACGCAAGCAGTTACTGGGTGTCATTTTATTTTCCAAGTCAAGTCTTTTACTACAGTTTGTTAAATTGCCGTTAATCTTTATGCAGTGTGCAAGAGATTTCCGACAAATCAAAAAAGCAGGGGAAAAACTAGGTTGCTCATAGGAACCACTCTCCTATTCTGTCAAAGGGTTCATAATAAACAGAGAAGTCATACTTATTTCACCATCAGCAATGAGGTGAACAGTTCAGAAACACCAAATAATATTTATTACCCTCTGTATGATGTTCGCCGAGAGAGGTGTACTACACCAGCTGTCATAAAAATCAATTCCGGGACAGCAAGTTTCATTTACCAGTGGCAAGTCGAAACTCTGGCTAATTTCCAGCTGAACATCACTCACATTTGATCGCAGCATCGCATTCAGGCGGACCTTTCGGTAAACCTATCTCAAAAAGAAGCATAAGACTCGAAGCTCGTTTCGACTAGGACCTGATAGTAACGCCTGTCCTTTTCATGACCTGAATCAAAACTCCGTCCATGCTTTCCTGGGACAATTGCGTTGACCACTGCGCAACTAATCTCAAATTAGGCATGGCCGAGTTAACACATATGTAGGATTAAACTTGACTGATCTTTCTGATAGAAGACCCAGTTAATATCCCGTTAACTCTTATTCATAATCTTGTGATTAGGACTTCTGAAATCGCAGATTCATTAAACCCCCTGGCCAGTATTTTAGAATCCCGAAGAGTATTTGGGGATTTAGATAATATCAAGTTGGACGTCACCCGGAGTTCTAGTCTGGATCGCGGCAAGTATGCATGCTATTACTGAGCTGCAACAGAAGCGGAACCCGAGTCTACCGCATTTTGAGAAAGACCTGCTAATAAGTCTGTCTGAACAAGAGGACTCTGGCAACCCATTGGTGATGTCTATTTTGAAATAAACTATCTCAACTAGTTTTGAGGTATTGTCGATATGCAGGCTGGAATGTTCATCCTAGCATGATATCTCATTCCAAAACAAATCAATTCTGGTTTGTTCTACCAGTAATCTTGCTAGAAAGGATAGGTTTGAATTTATATGTAGGAAGGGTTGGCTAGTTTGTTGTTATAACGCAAAATCTTACGTTATTAGCCCGATGAATGAAACTTACTCTGGGCTTGTTTGTGTTTTACTTCTCCATTGTGTCCATTAGCTTTTGAAAACTAACCTACTTCAGAAAAAGCAGCCGAATACTTCATAAACATGGGTTTCTTTAATTAGCTTAACTTCAGCAAGTTGCTGTTTTGTTTCGCAAAAGGGGTCAGCCTGCAGATTTCTGAGGCCTGATAGACAACAGCTAAGAAAGAACAAAAAATAGCAACCAATTGATTATTTTCCTGTAAAAGCCTGACCACGGTATTTTTTACTTTGAGGTAGGCAGCAAATGTAACTTAAGTATTCCAATATTAATGCAACTACTAACAAGTCGCTCGCACACAATCGTACTCTTCCTTTGAGACGCTTGAACTGAGAGATTAATAGAGTCAGCGCACGTACTAGTAACCCATGTTTGTTTATAAACGCTCAAAGAAACAGCCAAAGACATAGGTCAAGTAATAGAACTTCATCAACCAAGGTCTGATCGGTTGTAAGAAATATACAACATATGTCTTGTTCAACATATTTGCTATCTAGTAAACAGTTTAATTAAAATGTCATCCAACGGCTATTCTTGCCTTGTAGATAGAACTCGCAAGCTTTCCAGGTCATCCCGAGGGAATGTTTTGCACCACTCCCGAGAAAGCCGACCTAGTAAGCCATTCAGGTGACAGATTCCACACTCGTAAGTCGACTGGTGTTAACTTTTTGGTAATGAAAGTAAAAGACATCCGGAACATGCTACGATTCAGTGAACAGTGTGAGATCATTTTGTGTCGGCTGCTGGCGATTTCAGCGCAGTCTTCCATAATCGTATATATTATGCTTGGGAAGTTTATGCTACGGCGGTGTTTCCATTTGATTCGAGTTGGATGTATGCGTCCTTTATCCCAAAAAGAACAATATTCCAAGTGCAAAAATTCAAAGCTCTCAGCGGCCAGTAGTATTGTTACTGTCTTGCATCAGCAGCGTATGTTCGCCTCAAATTTGGGTATTTAGTGAGCAGTTCACCGATCGCTGTGATTTCTTACTTTCTAATCCGCATCACTCGGTTTCTGTCGACAAATAATTCGACTGTTTTTAAATGCCGGTGACTTATTTATTACAATGTTAAATTTATTATATCGATAAGGCACGTAGTGGTCGTAGTAATATCGCTCATTTGCGTTCAAACGTCTGCATCTGAATAATGTTCCGATCTTTTTAATCACCATTTATATCTCGCCCACGCATAAAGTATCACTCTATTTTTTATCATCGACGTCACGCACACAACCACACCAAATAGCTTGTTGTCCCCAAGGACAGATAAAGTTAGACTTGTCACACTATAATTCAATAAAGTTAAGATGAAACGTCACGTTAAGATTCCGTAGACCGTATCATCACATTTAGTCCTCAAAAGGTCGAAAAATTAGTATCCAGGATCTGATTACCGTGGACATAAAGAAATGGTATTCCTTGAATAATACGGAAACTTCCGTTTACAGAATCCAATAACATGTATACCCAAAAATACCCTCAGCACTACCAGCACAATGCCGTCATGTTATCACTTTGGTTGGCTGAAGGTACAGAACTTAAGACTGTCGTATTCATTTTCTTCGGCAATTTTGGGCTTTCTAATTATACCTTATGTTTCCGGAACAATTGAATTTATTTTGTCTCTTGTTCATTAAGTCAAATGCCGTCAGTAACTTGTTTACTCTTATCTAGTTTAGACATACAAGGCAAATGTAAAAAATTACGTACCCAATTTCTCGTGCAGAGGCTGATTCCACACAATGTGTCAGCATTGGGGATACAAGCAAGGTAACAACATTATTTAATTCCTGGCCAGGAAGTCTCAGGCTACTGAGTTACCTTGTAAAGTGATAAGGTAACGGTCACTATTTACAAGCTTTTTTCTAATTCAATTTAGTAAATAATTTGACTCAGCATTGCATTCAAAGTTTAGGAGCAACCTGTATCTCACCTCATGTAGGTTACGTAACCAGTGACTAACTGTCTTCCTCCTGAGGACCGGAAATTCGCAAATTGTTTGTCTAGCTGAAGGTCACCATCGCTAACCTAGCTTTCCTGGCTCACTTTGACTCTGCCATACCGCATCCCACATATCCCACCCCCGCTACGTAGCTAAAAACGCCATTTTACAGTCTTCAGTTGTCTACCACTGAAAACGAACAACCTTCTTCTTTGGCGGTTCGCAACCTGTAGCACCTAATTACGGTAAACCTAGCAGGCAGTTATTTCGGCTTATGGTTGTATTTTAATCTTCATCATTTGCCAATGCTTTTCATCAGGTCTTTGAATAAATTATCTAACACGTATTCCACTCTGGGCCTGAGGCATACACCATAATTGTTTGTCTGTCAGTAGTACATTTAATGCCTCAACCACTGAGGAACTGTCGTAAGTGAGGTTTACATGTTTTTTCATCCCAGCACGTCGTAATCGGACGAAATCATTCAAAATTTAGCGTATTTTCCTGATAGCTTCAAAGATAATCCTGTGCTTCATGCAGACCGTTTGCTTCGGAGTGTTTACCGTGTCGCAACATTTGTTTCACTCTAGTGTGAGAACAACGGTGCAGTTAATTAATAAACATTTCAGCTTTTCTGTGATAAACCGTAATGCTTACAACTGAATTCCCTGATACTTTGGGAGTCAGCTTTCCAAAGCGCGGCATAAAAACAGTGCACCTCACTTTCCATATGCCAGATTGCGTTTTAATTATCCGCTTATTCACACGGTAGACCATTTGTCAAACCTCGCTAGATTAAAAACCACATTCATCCTTAAACCGGATATTTCATTATTCCCACAAGAAGCCCCCTGTGTCAAGAAGTTAGTTTACTTAGAATTACCACTTTGGCGACACCCACGTAAACCTGACTACAGGTTTGTGAAGGCTTTCACCAGCAGTAAACGTCACCCATAAACTTACGACTACTCAGGTCCATACATCCAGAAGTATCGTTGAGCACATGTGTGCTAGTTTTTATAAAAATGTCGCTCCGAGTTCACTATCGTAGTTTGCACTTCTAAGTTATACGTTTGAAATACATGTGTAACCATTATTGTGAATTATATGGATGACTAACCATCCAATGTATGTCTTCGAGCTTCACTGGTCAAGATGCTGAGGACAGTCACATGGTCGGGGTGTGTGGACGCATAAAAATACCTAGGCGAAAAAAGCCACGTAAGGCCGTATAATAGCGTAAACTGAGCGTAACTTATTGTTTACACTCTTTCTAAAATAGAATCCAATGAACAGGTTAGGTAATATGTGCCAGTTATAATATATAATATGTACAATACAATATGTACATACTGTTATATACACTAAGTTGTACTTCAGAGGACAATAATTTGATATATATATATATATATTGGGCGTTGGCCATAGCTACATGGTCGTAGTCTGTCAGCGAAGCAAGGTGCTTAAAGTTCATGCGACCGCTTATGTTGCTACAGATTTAGAATGATGTGTATCGACCACAACGGTTAAATGTGTCCTTCATACCGGCCAAGTTCTACTATATATCCCGCTACCTCCAGATATAATTATGTCTTGCAACGATGCACTTTTTCAAAACCAACAAGAGCGTCTTCAATCATCCTGCGTACATTCCACATTATTAAACGGCCGTTTGAAACTTGCTTTAGGGACAATTGCAAGGGACATGTCTCTCTTTTTAATAAGCAGGTGTAAACTTGTGAAGCTTTGTGCAGGTTAATGCGCTCACAGACTTCGATCATGTATACATATAGCTATGTATATAGCTATAGCCTACGCATATATATATATATATATATATATATTGCCCATATATATATATATATATATATATATATATATATATATATTAGTCAGTAAAATAATGCGTTCTCAAGTACATGAACGAACGTGCATTTTGAAGTCAAAATATTTATAGGTTACGTCAACACATAAAACTTCATTTGCATACCAAGGTTCACACTGAACAAAATTCCTTAACATCAATATACGAGAACTCATGAACCTTTTATAGCTGTCGTTAGAATCGACTTGTAGAATTAATGCAATAAAACACTATAATTTGATGTGGAGCAGCACCATTTGAATAGGTGAAAAAGAGAGTTGCTAAATGAATACTTCCAAAAAATTGATAAGCGACGCATAGCAGTTGTGATTTTTGATGTGAAGACCGCCGGTGAAGTCGGCTTTTACGCGACGGAAAGTGCAGTGTTTAAAATAAACCACTGATTTATATTTTCATTTCCATGAGCGATTGTACGGATCTTTTATTAACTTCACCTTGAAATCTGTTTGAAATAACACACCTCGTTGAACTTGGCCGGGTAATGTCTAGGCACACGCCACGATTGTACTGCTGTTGTGCCTACAGGAGTGAACCAGGATGAGGTCTCTGGGAATGGCGCAACGTCCGTTGTGCTCAGCAAGGTAGAGGACCACACAAGGGGTGAGGGATAATAAACCGATTGACCCAACTGCCAGTGGGAAACTTTTTCACTAGATGAAAAGCTCAGACGGAGTCCAGGCTAAAAATGGAGGAAGGCGGTCACGTCGTGTAATCTGTAGAGGACTAACCCAATACAAAGGTATAAATGCCAATATTCAGTTCAAAACGCAGTCGCCAAATAGGTCGCTACAGACAGTCCCAAACTATGCGAAACAGGAACGCCAAGGAGACGAGACGCGCGCACCAAATGTGTATTGCTAAGCAGAATCAATTCAAACAAGTGATGTTCATTCCGTACAAGGAAAAGTGGAGCAAACTGTATATAAAAATAAAACGGAATATGAAAATGTGTACAGTACCCTATAGAACTTCCCCTATGGCGTAAAAAGAATGAAAACGCTCTATAAAAATGAGGAAAAGTTAAGCACAATACTATTTGAATCCTGCTGGCCATATGACTGTTCGGCCTGAGCGAGTGCGGGAAGATCAACAGGGGTTTTCGGGTTGGACTGATGCACTGGCTGGTTACGCATGGGCTGGGTAGACTGCTAGCCACTAGGTGTAGGATCGACATCAGGAGCGCTGGGAGGATCTAGGTGGGATTTGAAATGAGCGATTTTAACTTTATCAGTGCTCAGTGTATCGTGAGATCCATTTCGACCGATCACAAAACACTTGGGGAATCGTTTATTCACACGGAATGCTCCGGAATATGATTTTTAGAGGGGGGCTTTCACAGCGTCGATACGAACGAAAACAAAATCACAAAAGTCCAGATCGGAGTGCTTTTGTTCCTGTTTTGTGTTTAACCTGGTGGGCTGGGGCCGGATTTTCGCCATGGATGACTTCAACTGCTGCACGAAGGTGGTAGCGTCAAATTTAGTTTGGCCTGAATTCGACCTGTAGAACAGTGCACCTGGGAGGCGAAGTGTAGTACCGTAAACTAATTCCGCGGTTGTGCAACCAATATCTTCTCTAACAGTCAACCGAATTCCAAGCATGACAAGGGGTAAGTGATCGGTTGAACGCTATGGGGTTAGCTGAGGTTTTAAAGTGGCCTTCAGCTGACGGTGAAAGCGTTCAACCAAACCATTTGCTGTCGGATGGTATGCAGTGGTTTTGATGTGATCGACTCCCAGTAGCCGGTTGAAGTCTGTGAACAGTGCTGATTGAAATTATGTACCTCCACCAGTGGTTATAATCGTTGGAACAACATAGTTTGAAATCCACCCGTACATGAACGCTCGCGCAACTGTTTCAGTATTCCTGTTGAGGAGAGGCATTGCCACTGGCCATCTGATGAAACGATGAACGCATGTCAAGATATACCGGTGACGTTTTGAATACGGCAGCGGCCCGACTGTCAATGTGGACATGACTGAAACGTGCCAGGGTTAGCGAATGTGCCTGGGGCCGCTGTGGTATGCCGGTGGACTTTGCTGCGTTGGCAATCAAGGCAAGTTCTCGCCCATTCTCGTACGTTCTTATGCATGTTCCGCCATAGGAATCGGTCGGAAATCAGCTTGACGGCGGCCTGAACGCTGGGATGATACATACAGTGGAGACTGTTAGAAACGGAGCTTACAAACGGTACAAATGGACGGGGGCTGACTGTCGTTCTGTCGCATATGATTGTGCCTTCGCAGTTGGTTAGGGGTAACTCGCGAAGTTTGAGGGAAGAAAAGATGCGACACTGCTACAACTCTGGGTCGTTGTTTTGTTCTCGCGCTAATTCCTTCAAATCAGTGGTGCCACTCCAAAGTAGACCATAAAAGGTAACTCTGGACGGTGTTTTCATCTCCTGCGATATATCGCATGTCCGTCGTGAACTGAGAATTGTAATCCAACTGTCGAATTTTTCTCGGAGTATAACGGTCGGGCTTGGTGGTGAAAGAATAAGTAAGCGGTTTGTGGTCTGTTAGGACAGTGAAACGTCTGCCTTCCAACACGTGGTGAAAGTGCTTAATGGC
>JTDE01001795.1:75612-120895 GCA_014338405.1 Paragonimus skrjabini miyazakii | reverse complement strand
CCATCCAGGCAGGCGACACCTACCCACTTTGCTCAATGGAGCAATCAAGGTCTTCATATTTTGTGACCACGTTGTTGCTTGACCACCACGCGGTTTTACCCAACTGTTGGTGGCCTCGGCGTACAATGCCCGGTACCCTAACCCAAGTTCTTATGATACAACCGTTGTGGACCACTGCACAATCGACATCAAATCAACACACCTGAATACTTATATATGAAAGCTCAACCACATCTGCTTGTGAGTAATATTCAAGTTGTCTGATAGCCTCAAGAGGCGACAAATCGAGCGTCTTGCAAACTTCAGTCAAATATCTCTTGGTCAAGGTTTTCTCATCTAGTCAAAATCACAGAAGTCATTAAAAATCGCGTGGGAAATCTTGATTAATGGCTGGCATTAGAGGAACCGGTTGAAACAAATTGAAAACTTCTTCGAATGACACCGTAGCTGATGAAGGTATGCCGAAAATGTCAGCATCTTGAGCCGCGTATTTTAACGCTATTCTGATGAATGAAAATATTGGTACTAGTTGGATGACAGGGATAAACTAGCCACGAAGATTTAGAAATTGAGGTGGAGTTTCACTCGAGGCATGCATCAGATTAACTGATAGTCTGACAGACACACAATGGTGAGTAAGTCTCCATAAGCCAATGCATGACAGATTAGCAGTTTTACATGGGCCACTAACATGTTAGTAGAATTAACGTCATTCTAAAAGTATGTTTCCTGCAGGCTTATTCTAGATAGTCGTAGGAACGAATCAAAAACTAGTGATTTGGGAAAGTAAAATGGAAGAGTTTGGAAGACCGACTTCTACTAAAACCAGCCTGGGATAGAAACAAAGGCGAAAAAAAGTAATCGGACAATATAAAATTATGTGATCCCCACCGGGGGTGGAAAAGTAACAGTTTGATAAACCAAATTCATTTATGAAAAGAAAGCACAGCTAATATGAGGTAAAAGATACTGACAAGACCACAGACATTAACTGATAATAGAGTACTGTTTAGAAAAGCATGTAGGTACGTGACCAACAGCGCGTTGCACATCCGAACTGAACGGTATAGAGTTTGGATTGAGATCTCTAACATCCAGGCATAGTAGTGACATCAGAACACTGCATGGAGTACGAGCGGGCAAACTCAGCACCGTCGACGATATATCATCAAATCTGTTGAAGACAGACACGACAGCACCTATTGAACCGCACAGCACAAGCTACTAATGCGTTCAGACCGACCTCACAAAAGGGACTAGAGGACAAGAGCGCGGAGAAGGTTCACAACTGGTATACGCTCACAGAAAACAAGATGCAGCCAATCAGAAATCGGTCCCTAAACCGAACAGTGTTACTGGCGTAAGATGGAATAGGTAATGTATCCACTGACGAAAAACTGGAAACGAACCCGTGAAAATACTCACACTTGACGACTGACAAATTTCAGTGTGTTGTATGTGTAAACGCTTAAATTTTAAAGCCACGAAATTTCGATAGCATTTAGACAGATGTGTACAAGTAAGGATGGTGCTAGTTAGGTTAAGAAGAGAGATAACTCAGGCATCCAATTCTTTAGAAGTAAAGAAATAGATGACAATAAGGACGTCTCGAGTAGCTAAGGTACTTTCTAAAATGAACATTGGTCAGCAGAACCGCTAATGGACAGAACTGTAATGCGCACCTACTTAGTTTCGATTCACTATTCACGAGTAAAATTTGGACGCACGAAGGCGCCGGACAAGAGATCTCTAATTCATTTGCGTACCATGAAAGCATTCACGTCCTACATTAGAGAGGAACATTTAGACATGAAACAAAAACAGGACCCCGCAGTACCGAAAGCTCAGTATCGATAGTTGACGTAAGTCACATCCGATAGAAGAAAGTGTACTTGCGATAAATTACAAGCGGAGGGGAGGAGTCAAAAATGGGTTAGCCTGGAACGGGTTTGTAGAAGAGAACAACAAAGTATAGACAAACCAATACTACCACTTTCACACAGAATGCGCTGGTAGTGATGTGATTAGGACAATCTCACTAGCCTTAGCTTCTTCTAATCGGCAGGTCGGCGGCTTACAGAGAAGCAAGCTAGAATGGTTGTCAGGGAGACAAAAACAGACACAAGACAGAAATGAAATCAAAGTAACGATTAACAAAAACGGCAGCAAGATTGATACTTGTAGAAAATTTGGGCGGAGTGGGAAGTAGTGAAAATGGAAAGTCACAGCCCAGAAAGACTGGGTGCGCGTGCCACGGAAGTTGAAAACGAATGGCGTTTTTGAAATAACGGGATCCGCAATTATAAAATTCTCAGAGACCAAATTGAACGGTGCAATCAATCGACTAAAGTAACAATCCATCAGGGGTTCTCGATACAAAGACAGGGAAGAACACAAACACGCATGCTTATTCAAAGAAATGCCAAACAAGGCGAATTGACGCTCGTAAATAAAGTGGCCTCGGTTATAGATGGCAATCTAAGTGGGATTGTCAAATTCAACTGATCCCATACACTGATTCACGCAAAAGTAAAACCACGGAAACAACAATCAGGCCTGGAAAACGAAAGTCGCAAGGACTAGGCAGTCAGATCCGACTATACGAATCGCACAATTTGTAGTCTACACCCTTCTGACGGATGCTCCATCGTGTCCGGTCCAGTGACCGCGCATTGGGAGATAAACTGGATCAGCGCAAGGTCCACTGCTTTGAGAGCGTTTGCGTTTGTCGACCAGGATGTCTTGTCTGAAAGAGGTAGCCGGACAGATAGGTTGGAAAGAAATGCCAGATACCGGGTTGAACGCATCCTCCCCCGATTCGCCTGGTTTGGAGGTCGCTATGACGGGCCGTCCGGAAAGAGTCGATTCCCAATGTAAATCAGTCAGAGACTTTGGTCTGCGCAGTTTCTAAGCAAGGTAATGGGACAGAGAGGATATGAGACCTAGTAAAGGCATCATCCGTGAAAGTCATCATGGAGTAGTGTTGAAAATAAGCGCCTGAAAGAGAGAAACTCGAAATACATGCGCCGTACGCAAAACAAAGTGGTCACGAAAGAAAGCACAGAGCGGGATCGATGGTCGACCTGATTTCAACAGAAAAGAGGACCAATCGATCGAGGAAAAAATAATAAATTGCACTAAAAACAAAATGGTTTACAAACGTAACATCTCAGGACCACTTGTAATGTTCCATCTACTAATCTCAACAAAAAGTCGACAAATTAGCCACTGAGATAAAACAGACGATTCTAGGATCTCTCGCAGACAAGCGTGTGTTGTTGACTATGATGATGATGATGGTCGCTGTGTCGAGAAAATTCGTACCTCTGTTTGTATTTTATATCTAATTCAATAGCCTGATTTCCAGTCGATATGTTTTACTCACCTCCAATTTTTAAGAATAATCTACATGTCAGACATAGATCGTTACACTTACCAACGAAAGAGATTAAAACAATGCATCTGTTTTCTCTTCAAACAGTGCAGTCTACCAACTGTGTGCCAGATGCAAATAGCTCGTTCAATAAAAGTGAACTGTAGAAGGAGTCCAGAGAGGATCCTGATGATGAAACCATCGATCTATGTGAAGTGAACCCGAACAGCAAGGAAGCTAGCTAAAGCTTTCAATTAGTATACCCATATGCGGAGAACCTTCTTCCAAAATTAGCGGCTTTCGAGAATGAACTGGTGCAGTTTAATTTGAATGAATGAAACGATGAATGAATCTGCGTGATTCTCTTGTAACATAACAGCGCCCAACAAAGACCACCACCAAATCAAGATCACGTTTCTATTTCCCTAAGGAAGATCTTTCTAGTTAGATTCATGTACACTGAAAGTACCAGTTTCACGTCCACAATAGAACGGGAGGGACTGCAAATGTGAGCATCAATCCCTGTGAATCGAACAGCACAGGCTACTAATCAAGTGCATAGCTGTCCAAGGTTCATAGAAAGTGTTTCCGATTAAATAGAACAGATTTGAACCGATTATTTATAATCCCATACAGATCAACTTCTGAATACCGTCCATTCACAGTCACCACTTCTTCGATTTTGTCGATCAGCATACCATACTAAGACGTGGGACTTTTGTATTGTACAAAGTAGACAAAACCACGAGTTGGACGGTGAATCTTCGAATCGATCGCGTAAGGTACAGTGAAAGGAAAAATAACCGAAAACAGGGCAACGGGTGACCATTGAAAATTACACTGTGCGAAATGAAGCACTCGTAAGATATTGGAACAGAATGCACCGTGGTTCACAATCGATTATATAACACGAACGTGGGATTCCCACGGGAATAATGATGAACATACACGGCTTAAAAGCTGTAAGAGAACTTGAAATACAACAGACAGTGACATGTTACAAGCAAGCAACCAGACTTAAACTGCGGGAGATAAAACTAAGCCTCTGACAATATACACAATGGAGTCAAATGATCATGGGTTATCCGAAGGTGTGCTGGAATTGGGAAGTCATTGATATCGCTTACCAAACATGCCATTCGACATGGAACAGTATCACAATGAAATACATGCAAACGGCAGACTTCGGACGTAACTCCTGCTACATATGTAAACATGTGCCACAACAGACTACTCACTAACACTCAACAAATAACAATAAAAAATTTAATAAATAACACACGAACGATAGGTCTTCTGTTTCGGCCGTGAATTCAACTTATTTTTACACATAGCAAACAGAGAATGGATGTTTGAACTTAGATGACTACCTCAGAAAAATACTAAACCGGATGCTTTCTAAGCTGAACAGTAGGGTTGAACAACAAACTGTTTGAGGAAATGTTACGTGTCATGAATGAAATACAAAACAGCTACTCAAGGATACAAATAATATCAGTGACCGGCAGTCAACTACGCAATCGAATTCAATTCATGTGGATACTTTATGCAGGCGCGACATAAAATATGTGACCATCCGAAATAACTCACCCCTGAGTTAAAGCGGCGTCGCCTTGACGACTTCCAACCAGGATCGGCGCCAATTGTTCCTCCGACGGTGAACTCTACGTTGGAATGCTGTTGTGCAGATGGACTTGATTGTAGCAGAGCAGCCTCAGTGGGGAAATCCGTTTGAACTGGAGATGCCAGCTCATCCTCCGAATCGGAGGAAGCGCCAGAAACGGTGCGTTTACGCACGTGACCGTCCGTAAAAGCTTCCCCATCATGGAACAACTCTCTAGGAAGAGCTTGCACACTGGCTGATCGAATGATGGGAGGCCATGCGCCAGCCAGTCGATCAATTTCTTCCCGAATTCGTTCGTAATCCTTCATCTGGATATGTCTGGCAGTGGGAAATAAGAGCAACATTCGAGAAGACAGTGATTATGATAAACCGAATCGATAACTGTTTCGTCTGATTTTAGCTGCAGGCCTCAGCCCTGAGACTTGTATAGATTACTGATGGGTAACAGAAGATTTTAGTTGTCATACATTGAACATCACCTAAAACTGATAACAGCTGTCGCATCCCCATTTCGGCTGAAGAACCAGCAACGAGAAAAGATTGCTCAGAAGTGGCAAACTGTGTATTATGTTTCGCAGCACTTGCTGTGCCTGGACAATCGTTACTGTTGAAGGTCTGAGCCTATACGAAGCACAGGCTTCTCAAAATAACGTATCTCTAAAATTCACAAAACTATGGAACTACTTATCACTAACACGCATTCCAGTCGAGTTTTCACACACATTAAAACCTACTTTCGAATGGAAGTAGTAGTGCAGTTATGCAGCGTTAAAATAATTTGAATTCCTTTTTCTCAATATATACGTTACGTGATGACCAAATTGCCGCGTTGTGCCTTATCCGACCGTAAGGTCCATGCGTTGGCAAAGATGAAACGAGAAAATTAACATTCTTGCTGTTCAACGAATCAATCAACCCATCATTTTCAGCTATGAACCATACTTACGGGTACAATGGCTCGGAATGCCGTTGTTAGGACAGTGGCTCACGACGTGCTTCCACACAACCCCGTCATTCGCAGCATAGTATGTATAGTCAATCATCCATTAAACGAAGGCTTTTAAATGGGTATCGGCATCCAGTCATGCTCTGCATATCAGAGGGGTAAAACTTAACTAAACTCTCAGAATCTTGGCACCGATGCCCACATCCGTTTGTCTGCATCAAACGAGCTAACAACGGGCACAGTGCCAGGACAATAAAGCTGCACAGTTTACGTTAGCTTGGTCATGTACTCCACGTGCCGATTAAATGTGAGCTACGCCCCACAATGTTTAATGAGGCCGCGGACCATGGTGAGAAACCATATCACGGCTAGACGATGGCATGGTCAAGCGCAATGAGAGTCTTGATCAATTGGCTAAGCAAAGTCGACGGGTGCATCCAGTTAGGTTGGAAACTGCACGACCATTCACATCACTGGTGGGAAATGCACTCAGAAATGGCAATGTGACAAAGTCAGCGGCAGATAGATATCAGTAAGACTATTTACTTTTCCTCTCCACAAATTTTCATTGCTTTCACACGATTCTTCCGTTCTCCTACGTTTATACTTATTTATTAATCTTCCAGTAAGTGGACAGCTATGAGGATTAGTGACAGAGAGAGCTACTGTAAACATGAGTAGGGCTCAAAGATGAACGGTCTAAAACTGGATGTTATCATGTCCATGAGTTGTGCATTCTACGACCGATCTGCATTTGCATAAGTTAACACATTTGACGGTTCTGGGTTTTCGTTTCATACCTGTTTTGTACGACACAAGGGACGGGTAATCCAACCTCGCTTTTCCACCATTTGAGATGACGGAGTCGTACAATGAACACCTAGCCTATTTTTACAATGATAAGATAAGAACTGAGACGCTATTAACCTTACTCCGTTTTAATGGTATTCATAGTTAGGACACATTTTTAGTTTCCAGGATTAACATAGATACATTTGAATGTATATGAACAGTGTACTTGAGCGGAGACATACGGAATGTACTGATTTAAAACAAAGCGATATGGAATTAACAATGGATTATAAAGCTGAGAAATGACCCCAACAGTGTACAAATTTGCGATACAACTGAACAACTGTGTGACCCGACAGAAATTTTAAGCGGCACAGTTGCATAACTGCACGAGACGGCAAACTGCGACGGAGAAACTTGTGGTTTCAACAAACTCATGGACGCCTGAATAAGTACGGTCAGGAAGTTCATCCTTCTCGTGTGCTGACAGGATAATGATGTCAAGTCATCAACGAGACCTTATTGACCGCACACAGTCAAGCTTATCATAGTGAGCATGTTGAGTATTCATTTAAACCGGATCAAACTTCATCAGATAAATTAGCTGGCAAACGGAACACAAAATCGGGTAACTGAAAACGGGCTTGCATCAACAAGTGCGTGCACCAACATTGTGGAACATATGTAGAGGCATAAACAGATTACACCACAATGTTGGAGTAGGGTATTGCGGGTTGGCCGAACTGTCGCACTAGAATTCACACGGAGGATGAACAACAAACTTTCTAATGAAAATCGTATAGAACACCATCCGTGACGACAAAACCTCATCGGCTGATACAACAGCTCTGTTGTTATATAGTACAAATGAGGCAGAAGTGGAGGAAACAGGACCTAACATACAGGATCTGGGTCTGAACAATTATGATCAATGTAACTGTCCACATATTGTGAACAAGCAATCCAAACCAAACCGCTGAATAATGCAAGACAGCAAACAAGCGTCCGAAAGGAAACCATCGTTCAACGGCGTTTATTGCTTCGCCTCAGATAGTTTTCATTAAAAACACAGCGACACGGGTACCACAGTCGAATTAACCATAGTCTCTCGCAATGTTTGCAATCAGAGAACAAGGTACTCAAAAGGCCCTCAATTTGGAAAAAAGACCTGCAATTTGCAACCTATTGAGCTGCCAGCCGACCACCTTGAATCTTACGTCAGTGGGCTGCACGACAAAAGGTGTGCAATAACTTCCAAAACAAGGGGCAATTATGAAAACCTATACAATTTCAGGGATTGATTAATGAACCTGAGTGATCCTCGTGAGCAAAACTCTCCTTCCCAACCTCCTACAACTTATCCACAGATGCAGTTCAATGCGTGTGATTGAAGGTAAACATCAATGATCAAAGAACCCAATAAGTTAGATAGCATCGGTTCTAAACAGCCAAATGTTAAATCAACTGAATGAAGCTGTTTTGGGTGTCGTCTGATACGAAAACATACGAAAACAAAACAGGATAAGATGGCAGTTATGTATCACACAGACACAGGTCAACTGGAGAAGTGCCACAACACAGTTGCAAGCATGCACACAGAAGGATAAGTATGCACGTTACAGAGAGATCAGCAACAGACAGGAATGAAAACGGAAACCGGAATAAGTCGGGAGCAGGCGTTCGCAGAAATATGTGAGAAGTTGTACAACACAAATTCAAACATACACACACAATTTCACCTTCTTCTAATTTATAAATTTCCTCATTCATATGAAGCATGACTAAAGAACGTTCACCCTTGTTGAACAGTCGCGATACAGTGGAGCAAACGGACAAGAGAGCAGTCTGGAGAAGAGCATATGACTACAGTAGTAGAGTACGAGCTGTTTTGAAACCGTCGAAGTTTATGTACACACATAAGTTTCGACATACCGGGGAAATAGGGCTCGACGAATGTGTAACAGCCGGCGGCGAAACGAGACCCCATCCACGATCAGTTCAAGAATGTAACAGGCCAAAAAGTTGGCCAAGACAACCCCGTGCAGAATGAGAATAAAGCGAATAGACGGGATACGTACCATCTGTGGGAGGAAGGAAATAATTGACCGCTTAGGGTTTCACGTAACATTTGACAGGATAGAGAGATAGTAACCTCAATAATAGACCAATAAGCAAAAACACAATCAACGCAGTGAAAAAGCGGCTATAAGCAAGCAGATGCCCGAAAAGAACGTAACGGAAGTATTAAATTCTGAATATATATTCCCGTATCTTGTGTTAGAATAATCTGCGGCATGAAAACGACGGGGAGTGGTTGAAACCGTGTATGGATTGTCTCATTAGAGTAACCGGAACAAACAGACGTTCGCGTCCACATACTGCTGTATGTGGCGTGTACCGTTCCACAAGAACTTTCACCTGAACACAAGGAGGCACGTGATTGAAGACCGAGTACACACCAAGAACGAGTCTTTATTTCTTCCAGGTACATTGAAAAGATTCTTTTGCAGCGAGCTCGAAACCCGCGCACGATAGCATATACCTATACAAATGCGAACCTACTAAAATGGGCAGGCCGTAATAAAAAAAGAACGCTAACGCATGCGGTCTTCATCATGCCAGTGGAATTACACGCTCCCGATGTTTTGTGATCGTATGTATCAGAATAGACAGATACATACGTAAGGAGGTTGTTAGATTTAAAACCGCAAAACCGATGTGGACTAGCAATATGAATTGTTACTAAGCACACATGTTTAAGGAAAATTATTTTTTTCCCAGTTTGCACATTAAGATGTGACACCCTCGTCCTGACTAAACGAACAAGGATGAAAATCTACCCAGTACCATTGGCAACAGTAGATCAGAGGTCAGCAATATCACACCAACGTAGGAGGAGGAAGTGGTCTTAAGTTAAAAGTATTTTTTTTTTAAAAAAAAACAGACGGATGTGCCATAAACAGTTTACTTGAAAGTTAATGAAATTCATAATACTTCTTCGATAACTTAAATAAACGCCAGATTAAACGAGAAGAAGAACAAGTTGTGAAACAGTCACAAAGTTGACAGACAATGGTAATCGTCAGCGGAACCCGAGAACAGTTTAGGATGATTAAGCAGGGTGTGAATATCACAACAACAACAACAAAAAAAACAGGACGAGGTATGTACGGTCCCATACTTAATAATCGTTGGCACATATAAAACACTGCAGATCGAAGTGTCCAGGTTAGGAATTTCAATGAGTACCCACACTCTCGTTGTTTTGTATTTCAGAGGTTAAGTTTTGTGTTAAAAATAACCATGAAAACAGTTGAAATAGATAAAGGCTACTCGATTTGGAAGAGCAGACAAGAGCACACTCTGACTTGACAATGTCGGTGAAAAAAATAGTTGCTCCTCAATAGGATGAATAGATATTGCGTAATCGTAAGACAGTAAAGAACAGTAAAGCAATAGCCACGATTCGATTACGGCATTCTACACATGGAATGTGATTCAATACTCCCTACCACAGTATCTGTGCCAGTTTAACCTATTGTCTAGATCACAGCCACGGTCAGATCAGGGTCCAAAGCAGATGGCCAGAATTTGATTTACAGGCTCCATTTGTGATTAAATAAAACGGAGGGAACGTATGTACCATTATTGTGGCTTGAGACGGAAACGGATGACCAGTTCACAAGAAGCACTGTTACAGTAATATTTAATCACGGCTTTGGTAACTGAACACGCCTCTCAAGTGTCACCCTTGTTAGAACTGTGGGTCCAGAAAAAAAAACTGTCCAGGCCCTATGGTTACCATGGCTCACTTGATAACTCCAGAAGTCACCGTAATTGTCCTCAAATTTACAACCACTTGACGCTATTATATGACAAATGGCTTTTACTTTTGCTCGCTAGACAATTACGATAGAGAATGTTACGTAAATGTACAATCGAAAACAGACTGTCTGCTAAACCATTTCACGAAGGGCCTATTCAGAAACCTTATTCATCACTACACCTCAGCCGACGCTGGAATTTCAACACCGAGTGCAGTACTTCGCTTTTCGCGAGCGGATGATCTTGCTTGTACTAAGTTCTTTGACAGCTCAGGTGTCTTCGAAAAATGGAATAGTAACTATGCTATTAACTCCAGCCGATTGTCTCAACATAACTATCTCTCACACGAGCTTAACTTGCCGATTTCAGTGTATACATTGTTTAACGTACGAGTAAACAAAGTTCAACATCGAAACTCCCGTCGAAATGAGAATGCAAATGGGTCCGAATGAAAATCTGCGGCGACGATGACCAAGAACAAGTCGCCGCCGAAGACGAATTTCCAGACTGAGAAAATCCACAAGACTACTATTAAAAAAGGAGATTGCAACTCAGTAAATCTCGTGTGCTTGATCAACGCAGCCGATGTGCGTGTAAGATAAACGCACTTAGGAATTGAAAAGAAGGACATCTTGCGGCTATTGGGGCAAGTTTTCTAAAAGTAATGCGTCACAGGAACTAGACAAACTGTCAATCTGGCTTTCATAGAAAACTAATATCAAGGTGTGGTAGACTTGATGTGGACATCAAAGGCAGTAAACTGACAGGCATAGAGGCGATCATACGGTTCTATGAACCGTTGACAATATTTACTGAAACGTTCGCCACTATCTGCAGGGAGGAACACAATAACACATTTGTAGGTTGTCACAGTCGTAACCGTTGGATCGTATGTAATAGGCAATACGCCTACTCACGAAGATATACGACAGCAGATCAGAACGCAATGTATGACGACATTCAACCTATGCTCATTTCATGCACAGGAGGGACAAAGTCCTATCATCAGTATCAATACTAGTTAGCTCTAATGAGTAACTGAAATTCGCTGCAACTACCTTTGTTACTGACTGACACAGATGATCGATATGTGATGAACTAATGTTCCTCTGACTACCATATGCATGATGTAAACTAGGCATGAACTATGACAAATACCAAGACCTATATGCGATACCTTTTGTTCAACGATTTAGTCAAACTTCTTGAGACAATCATTGAAACTGGCTGTTACGGGAAGTCGTAGCCACACCTTTGCAACCGTCGGGTTGATCGAGCGCTTCTTCGGGCAACTGCTTCGTGTCCACAAACCAAACCACGGAAATTGTGGACGCAAAACCAAAAAAACAGTTCGTTCAACAAATTCAAAATCACCCCTCACTTACTGCCAACAAGTTGAGGATTGGATCGGCCGGATAGGTGGTCACATAAAGAGTGAGCCCAATGCATCCAATCAAATTACAAATGAAGAAATCTGAAACGGCAAGTAGAATGAGGTCAATCAGAAAGACGATAGAATATTGAAGAGGAATATAGCCAACCACACCACAATTGTAAAGCATGGAGAAAAGAATGCAAAATTACCAAATGACTCACACATAGAACTTAATGACATACAAGTTATTTGGGTAAAAAGGCACAGAAGATTCAAGTAAGTTAAAGATGGAACGGTTAGAATACAAGAACTGGTCAGTGCTGTTATTTCGCATTGGGTCATCAGCACCGAACATTCAGTAGTGCAAAATATTACATTTTATTGACTTTACAGAAGTTAGTAGACGTGAATGACACTCATAAAATATAACGCGATGAAGTCATGGGCAGTCTGAGGTCCCCAAAAGAATATTCACGTCAATACTCCCACGCTATTTACAGACTATACTTACGACCTATTTGTTAACCTGCAATGTGTTTCCTGGCTTGCTTATTTCTGGCGATAGACTATTTAGCGTTCATAGTACCCACCCTTTATCAAAACAGCCCTGTATTGCACTAGACAGAAACATTCCGTACGGGTCCCGTTCTATCCCAATAAGCATCAGGTAGATAGCTTCTCCTGTTACAACGTTCGATCCATGAATGATTAGAATGAACATCATCATCATAGACAGCAATACATCAGTGGTTCACACTGATACTTAACTGCCACACAACCACAAAGGAAAAAAACCTGTATGTAAGAAAAGAGAAGAAAAAAGGGGAGGGGAAGGGGACCTAACTAGGCAAAATAGCTACGTCTATATTCAGGCATACAACATCAGGGTTGAACAGAAGCAGTTAACTTGTTCTTTTGGGTTACTTGTCAGTTGGGCTGGACTTGTCTTAGATCCACAAATTACTCGTTGACGTCGTCTGAAAACTTTAAACTGACCAGAATATAACGAACATCGTGTCTGTATAACATCAATTTCGAAGTGCTGTAACATGACTTACATTTTGTCAGGAGCGCCATTTCTGGGGACTCTACATATTGCGATTTCATTCACTTATCGAACAATACGCGTGAAGTGAGCGCAATAAATGTCATACACATCGCAGTTTCCAAGTAACCATTGGGTAGCAAAAACACGGAAACGTCTAACATTAAGAGTTCAGAAGGTTGCATAAGTATGCGAAGTACACTTACACGATAACATCGTTGGTCGCCTCGAATATTAACAGCTGGTCAATGGTTATTGTGTTAAACTGTTCATATGAACGTTTTGGCCTCAGCACTCTATGCCAAATGAGAAGAACAAACCGTCAATTAACTGACCAACCAAGCTGTCTAGGCTTTGACTCTAATTCGACAGCAATTGGTTCTGTCACATCTTGTATTGAAGAGGCTGACATTTTGGTGTTCTTCGTTGCCATCCACCAGGTTTCCAGAATTTCTATCCATCTATCCGCCTAATCACGTATTTAACTAATTTCGCTCAGTGGATTTTGTGGTTAGAAGAATGAAATTGGTTCTGTCGGAAAACACGCAAGAAATATATAAAAACACAACCTTGCAGCTTTAGCTGAAATGTCTCCACTGGTAACACGAACGTATTTGACTGAAAAGGAATGCGTTAGCAACCCATCAAAGTGACTTCGAATCCCATTACCACGTGATCGCAAGCGACTAGATCAATTTTAGTGAGTCATAACAAACAATTGGGGAACAGCGAACGTACTAAATACACGGAAATCTGGATAACTCACAATTGGTGAAAATGGAACGTCGATAAGGAGCACCCTTAGAGAATATGATGGCAAGGATAATGTATTGATAGACGGAGACCATGAACACGACAGTGGTTTCATAGTTTTTCAGTTCATAAGCATAACTGATCTCGTAAAGTGGAATGTACCTGTCGAGGAAGAAGAAGGAAATAAACGCCGTGGTCAAACAAAAAACAATCAACAATGGACAGAAAAAACTATCTGTTTTTGGCGCTTGTATACGAAATAACCTCTTCAGAGGATTGATTCAATGAATTGGAAGAGAACGTTCTCATCAAATGCTAAGCATCTTTCGCCGTGTGGTCCACTTTGGTTTGCACCCTTGACTCTTAACATTCTGCGATGTATCGGTTAACATCCCGCGGCAAAATTATGTTGCCACTCCACCACTGAATAATAGACTCCTTGTAAATGAGCGAACATTTTTCGTATAAACGTCCCGCGACGATGCGCCGGCGTCTATAGTTAGTGCACTGTTCGAAGTACACTTCCTCTTACATCAGACAACTGTTAATTTCATGAATCAGATATTGAACTATGCGTCAACCGCGAAGCTTAGTTAACACCTGTTACACGGTTTTTACGGAGATGACGGGTTTTGGTATCGAGTTGAATTGCAGAGCACGTACTGCTGTTTGTCTCGCTCTGAGAGGACTACCTTTTTGCCTCCGAAGTTCCAGCACCATGTCAACCGGCGTAATCAAACACCGCGGAGTCCAGAAACGGACATCTCTTCACAAACCTGTATACGCTCAGCTCAACCAATCGGAAAACTGTCTTCTCTCCTGAAGAGCTGCAGTCTTCCACTTCGTGCCGTGATATGGATATAGGCAGTGTAAGTCAAAGTGTTAGTCACATGGCTACTGGTCAGATAATAATTAGCTCTGATCCAGAAAACCAGCAAAGCCGTCGAAGAGTGGCAATACTGACTTGACGACAGACCGTACTCGATACTCAGGGCATTTAACGTGTGTGCGATCGGCTAACTTTGGCCAGCCAGATAATGCCATAACAGCCATAAGGGCAATTTTGATGTACAATTCATTTCGAATGATCAAATAAAATCCAGCCACATTTTTAATAAGATTTGATATGATGGTTATCGGACTGCAAATCGAGAAGGCGTTGGTTTGTGATAGAATGCCGGTATAGTTCTGCAGCAAGACGTACAAATTCATGTGGCTGTACAACACAGTTTTATGCGGTTGCTTTTCCGTATTAGGCGATACCTTCGTTACTGTAGAACGAAGCAGTTTCCCACAACTTACAGCAACTGCGAGGCAAAACAGTTTGCTGAAAAAACGTCTGGAAAATTAACCTCGCGAACAGAATGTCACACATTCTACTCAATGAAAAATATTCTGCACTCGTTTCACAATGTGACAATATTCCCTGTGTATTGACAGTTTTACAGGTACAGATGTTGACATACTTTTGTGAATCAACAGCACCGGCGCGGACCAGTTACGGGATAATACAGATCACATTTTATCCGTATCCGCAATATAATCGCATTTAGATTATCAGAAGTCCCTCAGTTATGTCGATTGTTATATTTGCCTTGCAACTTGAAGTCCTTATTCGACGGACAGTCAACAGTTCAAAATGTGTTTCTGAAAATAACTAGGAGTTTCTAATTCCACCGCTTCATTATGGACTAGCCATATTTCAGAAGACAAAATGTACCTTCAAAAGAAATAACGTCACAGATGACCAAACAACGAGTTAATGACGATCCGATCTGTTGTTTTAAACACATTCGATCACGTCATTGTATCCAACCTTGTTGCTGAACTAAGCAGAGACGAGATTCTTGGCACGATGCATCAATCCCCGTTTACCCAGCGTTTGTAATTTAACAGAATTGAGTCGTCGAATTACTTAGCAAAGAGCTCACTACACAGTGTTTGCTAAGAGTGAATCAAACTGTGTTGTACTGAGAAAGGTAGTTAACAGCCTGTTGTTAGTAGGCATCTGGCCGGTGTCTGTGTCAGTGATATGCCGTCACCGTACCATTGTGGAATGCCTAAATCTGATCTCGTGAAGGCCTATTCAATTTTTTCATTTCCGGTGGATTTGAGAGCAAACTGAGCGACTGGTTCTCGATCATCCAATGTCCCAAATGAACGGAAATACCTGAAGGAGACGAGATCCATGGTGAGAATGAAGCTAACAAATTACCTGATCTCGATTTGTGAGAAAACCATCGTTTTTGAAGACAGAGTCACCGATCTTATGAACTGCATGGAAAAGTTGTACTAAATAAGAACAAGCAGTTCACAGTTATCATTGTACTGATTTAATGAATACGACAATGAACTGTAATGTGGCATACTTAATTGAGAGTTCTTTAGCTTCTATGGCGTCTTTCACAATCACCGGTCTTTTCAAATTAATACCTGGCTTGGGTAACAGTAGAAGCCTGAATTAGTCAATTTTGACCACACCCGATTTCCAAATTAGTACAAACAAAATTATCAAAGTTTTGGCTTCAGATTCTCCCGATGTAATCAGCACAATAAACTAACAAAATCAGGGGAAGATGGAATAGACAATTTCGGTAGCATAAAGCTGGGGTAAATATATAACTCATTACTAGAGTGACAAGGTAGTTATTTTGACTAAACTTTGAATCACCAGTTACCATCAACGACAAGAGTTCAGCAGACAGATGTTGATTCCAATCATGGCCCATTAGTAAAACAAATCGTGCAATGATAATATAATAATGTGAACATTCACAGCCTAGATAACCGTACAACGACTGTCTTGACACAACCATTAAGGTTAAAATAAAAAGTATTCAACATCTGGTTTCCATCTAATGACGACAGAACAACATTTGCATCGGCAGTTACTTCGAGAGTTGACAGACCACACAAGCAGGTAAAAAAGATGGCATATTTCTCATATAATTCCGATATGAAATTATTACAAGTTGTCAACTCCGACAAACCAAACTCTCAATAAAAGTGCATTTATGTGTTCAGAAGGATACACTACTAACCGCGGGTTAACAAAGGTTGTGATAAAACGAACAGATCAAATCATAGTTTGATAGAAGAAAAACTATACATTTTCAATGGGGTTTTGTATCGCTAACAACATGTGAAGCATCGTTTTTTTATCGACTATGGGCGGCAAGAATACAGAGAGAACATTCTTCCGTGCTTATAGAATAACATCCAGGTCATTATGTAATAGTGTCCGGAAGGTTTCTCATTTCTGTTGAAACACTAATTGACGTTACGTTAACATATATTAGAATCCCGATATCCATCAATATTGTTCCCTCAATTAGTACACAAGATACACTATGAAGCCCTTCAAGGTCAAGTGTATGGCTAAACCACTTTTGTAGCACATCAAAGTTGAAAATTAATCACATTGCTCTAATTATCTCACTAAAGCATCGCCTCGTTAACTTGTAGGGCAATATGGGCTGTAAAGCCATAAGAAATGACGATTCGGATACAGTGCACTGGGGCGTGCAAACGGATTAACCAAATTTGGACATAAGGCTGAGTTTATTTCGCCGGAAAGTCACAAAAAGCTGAGGCCTAGACAACAACAAAAGTTATGTGGTCCATTACAGTGAAAGCAGTTAAAACGATTACTATTTCCTTATCATTACACCATAGAATTCAAAAGAAATTAAACCTGTAAGCAATCGTTCTTACCAAGCTTTCATAGTTGCATAGAGCATGTGGAAGTGACACACAAGAAAACAACAGAACAAATCACATCGCTCATCAAACATAAAATAAATCGGTGGATAAATCAGTCTATCATAGAAAAGTGGAAACTACCAACCTGGTTGGCAATGAGGATGCCAGGTGTAGTCAATATAACAAAAGCGTCGTAAGGAAGCTCGTTTTCGGTGTTTTATCACAAGTGTAAACAGAATAGTTATGAGATCGTCGGGGATGCTGGATAGTGTATCAGCAGAGTAAGTGACAACTGGCTCCAATTCGTAAGGTATGGAAACATACCATAAATCATTTGGGATTGGCTTTCTCTTGATGAATAATGAGCCATCAGATAAAACCGGAAGAAGAATGCTGAATTATATACAAGGTTCACCAGCTGACATTCCAAAGCTGTCAGAGAACGACTGCAGGAGGTAGTGCCTTCGGACTCTACTATCAATATCCGTGTGCACAAAAACAGGGCGCAAGCTCCTGACTTCCGTTAATTAAGATATCCAAACCATTTAAAGCTGGAACCAGTGTGGTCCACGTGATACCAACAACCACGTGTCTAGTGACGGTACGCGTACCACTAATTCGCATCCACCAATTAACCCGCCCATCTCCATTATACCATGAACCTTCAATATATGTAACAGTTAATGACACATGCAAACGCATACGTGAATTAAACAACTTTCACAAATGTTGGATGTTTTCGCATTCCCACACATTCAGAGTGAAATTTCTGTGCAATCCTTGTGGTCATGCTACTGTTAATTAGTGATTATTATCGCTACCGTTTAGCGTGTCTATCTTGTCGATTATCTAATTAGATATGTCCGTTTCCACTATTTCATCGCCCCATGTATTACCCCCAGTATTTACGGCTTTTGACGACATTAATGGCTGCCGCTTTGTTAACGTATAATAACAGAATGACACGCACGAGATCCACCAGTACGGATCGGAAGCATCTCCGATAAGTTTGAAACAGTTCATTACATTCAGAAGTTCGAACAAAACAATCGGAACACGGAAATGGGTAGATGTAGGTAGCTCCTATTGACTAGCCAGTACCGAACTTACAATAAAATAAAACGGTTTCTCATATTGAACAGTAAGGGGATAAGATGAACAGTCAATCGGTGGGTTGGAAAAGATCAGGAAGAGTCAAGCTCACAAAGAAGTGTTTGTAAACACACAGTCGACTGATGGCGACCTCCTGGGCAAACCGCGAGAATCTTGGATTGGAATGACGTGGAAGGGTCCTGAATGCACAAGCTGCGTTGATGACGTGACCAATGGTCAGGATGTATCTTGCGACTGCGGACAATCGTTGCTTGTGTGTTTCAACGACGATGCCCCTCTTTTGTGTTCTGCATCCATTTAGACAAATGCTTTTCCATTCTGGAGATCGAGCACCTCTCGGTTCTGTCGAGGTGATTTTCTTTGCAGTTACATACGAATTGTTAGACACAATGTGAGGTGGCACCCACAGCCTGATCTCCTTTGATTGAAGGCACAAGCAGCTTCTGGGTCCGAGCTAATAAACATAGTTTCGCTGCGTTAAATGTCTGTCTAATCGAAATTCATTTGTCGTTGCGTTGTTTGATGCATATTGTAAACAGCTTTAAACCCCCTTTTTCTCACAATGACTACCTGTTCACACAGCGGTTTCGGTTCACTACGCTTTTCCACGAACCTTTTTTGATAACCACCAAATTACAGTAGAGACGTCATCAAGTGTAATTCCTTCGAAAGACTATCCCGTGTACAGATTCGTCTTGTTCGTGTGAATAGTGTATTCATTAGCGTGCGTCTGTGATAGGACCGTGGGAATCTGAAATTCAGATATTGACCGGACAACGTGGACTTCCTAGACTTCTCTTTTAATAGAGTCATCTTTCGGGCAACTGAGAAAAATGTATAGAAACGGTCAACAATTATCAGCCTCACATTCACATGTTACTTGCAGGTTCGGATGACAATCAATTAAGCGCTGCACTGAACAACTGAATACTGGTGGGTCATCGATGTACCGTGTCTACGGCTTACCCCTGTGCAATCCTTAACATAAAAAGTCTACTAAGATGGGCGCTAGTGGACTTCCATGGCTACTCCCGTCTGTTTGGCAGTAGCACCGATCAAGAAAACGGAAGCTTGTGTTTTCAGTGCATAAGTATAAAGTTTTTCTCAGAATATCACTGGGCAGAGGCAAAGTAATGTGGCTTGTTTTTATGAGCCCATACATTTAATTAACTGTCTCATGTAGTGGAACCTTCGTGAACAGTGACTGAACGTCTGTGGAACACATAAACTCATTAGCAAGATTGATTTGGTCGACTTCATTGGTCAATTCGAGAGAATCTTTAGGCCTGAAACTTTTGTTTTAATGGAGTTGGGATGGCGAATAACTAGCATGTCCATTTGTGGTATGAAGAATTAATCACCACCAGAATAATCCTAAGCGGCAATCTACACTTCTGTACATTAGGGAAGCGGTAGAGTTGAGGTATCGACGACCCACATGGTTTAAGAGACTTGTACGTCGTCATTAATTATGCACAGTTGTAAGAGGAGTAGAAGATGAGGTCCTACGCGACCCTCAATTTCAGTGAAGCTGTCCATTATTTGCTTCCTAATATTGTGAGCATCTTCTGCGCATACGCATCTCTGTCTAAAATGACTGCCCAGAACCCTCATCTGGCTTAAGTATTACTGAATTTTTTGATTTAAGTTTGGTACTGATGAGTCAATACGAAATACTTGCATCTACCAGTGTTCTAACTGTTTCATTCAATCATTCGAAAAAGCTGCATTCAGTCCGGGCCCGTACTCGTCCCGTTCCTTTCCCCAGTGAGCAGAAACATGTCGCATTCAAACGTAGCTGCACCGCACCTAGAAATGTCAATGCACTGCACATGGCCACGGTAGAAATGGTTCTGGCTGCAACACAGAAGACGTTACCCGACATAAAGCCAGAGTTGAGATTCTTGAATGAGTATATAGCGCTCGCTGACGGCTGTTCATAAGGCAACGGTTTCATCCACTGTTTAACTTGAGGAAACCGCCACAAACTTGATGCACAGGGCACTCCGGGAGAGGAAACTTGTTTCGTGGGAACTGCTAAGGTTAGTGTTAGATACCTCAGCGCTTACTCTGCCGATACTTGACTACAGTCACACTCACATTTGGCGCAGGCGGTCGACACTCTCCTGCCAGTTAACGGCCGATCAATCTCAGCACGTCTGTTTAAACGGGTCATCGTTAAGCAATTCTCCTTAAACAACATTTACTCATCTACTCAGCATGGCTTACGTCCGGTTATGTGTAACCAATATGTTAATCTTCAAGGATAACATGACAATGACAACATGCAAGACGTTGCTAAAGTCCTTGACCGTGTCCCATACGATCCTCTAGTACACAAACTAGAAGCTTATGGGATCCAGGGAGAGGTTTCCCGCTGGATTATATCCTTCTCGGTAACAGAACTTTCCGAGTAAAAACTGGATCAGACCGTTCTTCTCAGTCCCTGATCTCGATTGAAGTTCCTCGAAAATCCGTACTTGGTCCGCTGTCGTCTCTGATGTACACTAATGACCTTCCCAACCTTATTTCTAGCTACGCGTTCGTTTTTGCTTACGACTTAAAAATCGGGAATGCTTGTGATTCCAGTGCGTTACAGATTGAACGTGGTCGTATTAGGTGCTGGTCGGAGAACTGGAGTCTCCTCTAAACGACGGCAAATGTGCACATATGTCGTCCAGAGACTCCGGGAACCTATTTGTGGTACACAATGCAGAGAGTGCTAGAGAGATACCAAAATGTGACCTTTAAAAATACCTGGGGATTTGGCTGTCGTCTAATTTACCCTGTTCTTATTACAACCAGATGTCCGGTGAAACGGAATTTGGATGATAAAGAGAGCCTTTCCTCGCATAGGCAGACATGCCTTTCAAAGTTTCAAGGGATCTATATAAGACCACTGCTTGTGTGTACTAATCAAGTTCTCCTGTTATTCGGAGATCGTCAGTAGTGTATATCCTGACCACGGCTGGGATTTGACCTTGGCGCTACCAACTTAAGAAGTCGTAATTGTGGGTTCACTGATTGGAGTTAACAGGACAGTTACTGTTTCTCGCTTCTGGTATAATTCACAAGAGAGTGTTTACACATGACGATTCAATCGTGATTGATGGGAGGACAGTGTTGTAGTGGTAAACACGATTGCTTTATGAAAGCGTAGCCTGCAAGGATATGTACTGCTGAGAAGTTATCGCCTATCTGCTTTAACCACTATATATCCACAAAAATGTACTAACATCTTGCTTCAGCATTAGCAACATTGTGTAACAGCGTTTCGGTGATCACAGTTTGTTTGTGCCTCGAGCTACTGGAAAGTGGTCTGTGTAGACTGTGCTTTAGGTTGTTAACGGAGAATTTCAATTCTCTCTGCCTTAGAAACACTCATTTCTGTGAACATAGTGATTAAATTTGAGTGGCATAAACATGACGGAATAGTAGCACTAATAAGTGGTAAAAATGGAATGGACCAACAACAGTAATAATGGAAGGGATTAAAAATCGTCAGCTAATGCTTAACGGTACAAAAAGTCTATGCAAGCTTTTAACTCACAGTCAGGAACAAAAACGAATGGATATTTTTGCGCAATTTAATCAACTCATTTCATTATCATAATTGAATGCTGAACTCTGAGAGTCCGCTCTTGTAAACACTTGCTATAATTATCTGAAAAGCGAAGTACCAAACTGCAGTTTACTGAAGCGGAAACACGGATGCCATAAGAGAGCTGGAATCCAATCAGAATATTTTAATCATAATACTTGACAAAGAAACCGGGATAGTTTTACTTGATAAAACTGATTACGTTACCAAAATGTTGTCGAGTCTATCAGATAACTAGAAGTTACAGAAAACGGAGAAATATGAAAATAAAACGACAGCAACAGAGAAACGTTTACCCAAATTAACCCTCCACATGAAACAATTAGATGATGCCGATGCTTCAACTGTCGAGCGTATCAGACCCACGGGAACGGTCATTCCACGTGTGTACGCTGTTCTCAAATTTTACAAGGACGGAAAATCCACCACATCATACCATAGCAAGATGGTTAGTGGAGATATTGGAACTAACTCATTCATTACTAACTCCCTTCAGTCTAAATGACACCTTCGATTTTGTGCATTCAATCGATTCAGTGAATATAGGGAACGACATCATCATCATCATCATAACATCCATGAGCCTGACCAAAAAGTACTGTGGCTCGGGCCGCCGCTCACCTCAACGGTGACGTGGAATATCTTAGAAGAAAAGGTTACTAAGAAGATTGAAAATTATTGAGAGAAGACTAAGAGGAGGAAGCGGAAATGGTATGGATACAGGTACGCCATTGACTGCGGCACATCGCCATCTCGGATTGCGTCTCTAACCAGCGGTTTGGGTGATCACGAGGACCCCATCCAGGCAGGCGACACCTACCCACTTTGCTCAATGGAGCAGTCAAGGTCTTCATATTTTGTGACCACGTTGTTGCTTGACCACCACGTGGTTTGACCCAACTGTTGGTGGCCTCAGCATATAATGGACATGTTGTCCATTGATGTCTTCCCTATTCACTAATGGTCCACTGCAAGAAACTATGGACTATCTATGCATTTATATCGAGAACAATCAAATTGATGTCAGAATTACAGGGGAATAATTGAAGCAACTATTATTGTTTTGCACTTATAATGTTCAATTTCAATTTAATGGAGAGTTATACAAGCAGAAAGAGGGAGTGACAGTGGGTTCACCTCCAGGTCTGCCACTCGTAGATATATTTATGGCCCGACTACAAACCGCTGAACTCAATAACATTGTAACGAGGTGCAAGCTTTACAAGCGCTATGTGGATGATATTTTTTGTCTTGTTCCAAACTATGATGATCCCCAGGTCATACTAGATGAGTTCAACAAAACACACCAGTCGGGCTGGAACATCACAACAGACTCTCATTCCTAGATGTCGCGATGCGTCGTCGATCAGACTGAATGGTTGAAAGATCCATTCAGAGAAAAAAATCGTGGACGGATTAATACACACATTTTCAGTTTTGTCCCGTTGAAGTACAAGAGAAATTTGGTATGTTGTCTGTTGAACAGACCACAAAAGATCTGTACACTGGACACTATCCAGGAGGAAGTAAGGCATATTCGAGAAACTCTCACTGAAAATGTATATCCTGGAAGATTCATAAATAAAAATCAGCAGTTCAGTACGATACGTGAACTCGTCCAAACAGCGGAGAAAAAACCGGTTTTCGTCAGTCTCTCATACAGAGGTGAGGTTAACAGTGAAATAATTAGTCGTAGACTTCCAAACGCGATCGAGAATGCCTATACACTGCAGCAAGACTTATCGTATCGTTCGACACCTGTACTGCTGCCATGCCTTCAGGATAGTTTGCCCAAGTTCTCTTCGTCTTTCTGTATATACTCGCTCATCTACTGTTGTCAAACTGATTACGTTGGGAGAACCACAAGGCGGCTACCAAAGAGGATTCGTGAACAACTAACAAATAGCTTTTTTAGAACATTATTTCTAGTGAACATTCTCAATCACAACTGTACGGTCAAATATAAGGTAGTCTATTCCAGAGAACGGACGAGTTCCCTTGAAACGATTGCGATGCTGTATGAATAAAATGACACGTCAACTTGCATGACTCAGTAACGTTTCTGTCACACAGACTGCACGACGGTTGTTGGCATGTGACCAACAAAGTAGACTGAAGAATGGATACCGTGAGGCTACGTAACCTGACAGAACCAAACGTCGTGATTCGCAAACAGACATGGTTAAAAACAAGCTAATAGAAGTCCAGAAAACAAGAACATTTTCCACTGATCTAATCCTATGCGAATAAATTTTCGAGAATCCCTCATATGGAGCATGTATTTAGCAGATTGAGATGCAACCACACACATTTGGTTAAAACAAAAAACTAGGAGGGGGAAAGCCAGTTCTGTCTGATGGACATGCTACACGACTAAATATCTGTGTTATACTCAGATAAAAGTAGTACGCGGTTGCATGTTTATCACAAGTGGCCATATTAGTATAGGCGATTTGTCTGGTTCGTGTTAGCAAAGCGCAAGTGTTACAACACACATTAGGTAGGAAACTGCCAGACGAGAACAGCCGAAACAACATAGGATCGGGAACAGAAAAATCGAGGCTTGAGAATCTTTATTTTTGCCCCTGGTGTTACGTTAATGAGAGTTTGTATACTGTGACCCATTGGTCGTAGATTATTTATCAAATGGGCTCCATACAATGTTGCCACATAAATCGAAACCACACGGATTGTCGAAATATGGTGGGTTATCTTTGAAAAGAACTGTCACCTCGCTCGACCGAATGGATCTGTGCTGCGACTCGACGGTCTCATTATTATTAATGTGGTCAGAGATGGAGGTAGTATCCTTAAGTATCAGTCAGAACAATTCGAACCACAGCACACGCTTCATGCACACAGCGTCAAATATCAACACGAAAACTCCTCTGGCTGCGCGTGGAAAGCTTCGTGTATGCAAGCGGTATGGACCACGGGTAAATTCACCACGTGAGACAAGAAGTAACAGGAGGGAGGAATTCAGGACAGTGATACGAACATGTACACATATATCGGAACTGATAAGCAAATATAATGAACATTTTGAGAATGAATGGATCTGGAGCACGTCGAACGTTCGACGTACAAACTGACGCTCGAACCACGTGCGCAGATGGTTTGTTACATTAGAATGAGTGATCAATCACGTGACCAGTAGAGAAAATACGGACGTACAATCAACACACAGTCAGTAATCACGAAAAACAATTGGAAAATATGACGAGAAGCTTCATGAAAAAACGAAACCTGTTTTAGTGGTAGGTTATCTCAATAATCCCGGAGGACTAAACCCAGTGAATATCAGACACCTGATCTACACAGACGACTAACCGCGCCCACAAACGGTGCACTACCGAGGTCAACGAAAGTAACGCAATGAAGGTGAATTGAAGAAAAACTCTGTGCAATGCTCGCGTGCGTCCACTGCCAGGTAACAACCGATGTCCTTATCATAACATTAACATCCATGAACCGGGCAACAAGGCTACAGTATTAGAACACTTCCATGATATCATCATCAACATCTGCAAAGACTGATACTCGCCGATGGGTAACCACAACACAAAAATGAGGAAGATAGGGGAACTAACGACTAAAAACAGATATGTCCGCAATCAAACATTCAAAATCAAGGTGCCTATACCTTGTAAAATGAAGACCGAGCTATAAATGAAAGACATCACCAGCAAGACAGCCTTCCAGCAGTTCTCATTGATCTGCGTCACTAACTGCATTTACGCCACAAATGAGGCGGCCAGGCAGCTGTGCCGTTCACGCTATCAGCCATCTCAATTACATCCAAGCCGGCGGCTTTGGGAGTCGCAACGGCCCTATCTGATTAGACGAATCGTTGGTAAATGATTTCACTGTTCAATGCCTGGCCACTATCTGACCACCTCGTACCTCAAGCCAGTCAAAAAAAAAGTGCTCGGTGTGACAGACAACTATCTGGAATCCACAGCAAACAGCCTAACCATATAAACCTGTGCAAACTTAGTGATTGAATGAAGGACTTCCCGTGGAATTCACCACTAAACACACGTTTCGTAATATTTTCCATGCTTTCCGATTGATGCCATCGGGTGACAGCGATTGAACGCATACACCGATAGTCGAATATCTGGAGAGGTTTGCTACTATGAGCGATCAGGTTTTGCAGGCCTAGAAAAGAGCACCTCGCACAATAGCATTAGTTAAGCGACTCTTAGGTGTCAAATAGGTACCTGTTGATCGTCAGAAACACCCCAGCTTAGCTAAAACAGTCACAGCCCAGAAGTGTCTATTTCACGTCCCATACAGTCATCTCTGTGCATGTAACCCCTTAGTTACACAACCCCCATAACTTCATTATCCAATGGTACATCTAAGTGAACACGTCAGTCTTGTAGATACACTTAGCACCTTGAGAGCGCAAAGCGCATTACGAAGTATTCACTACAACATAAAATAGTTTCCGGCACTGTTAGTGCTGCTTGGAAATTATCAGAAGACGACACTCAAGGTCATCATCATCCTTATCATCACAACGGCCACTGCACACCCCAACATTGACGCGGAATAGTCTAGAAGAAAACTTGGCTGAAAACGCCACCGATTAATAAAAGAAGGCTAAACGGAAGAACTGAAAATGGTATGAATGCACGTACACCATTGATTACGGCACACTGTCATCCTGAAAAACGTTCCTATCCCGCGATTTGAATTTTCAAGAGGACCCCCGTCAAGCAGACGATACCGACTCATTTCACTTGATGAAACAGTTAGGCTCTTCATGTTTCGTGATCAGTCAGTCAACCGTCAAGTAGGGGTGCTGTGACCGCAAAAGATGCTTGGGTTGCGAAGTCGTTTATTCACTGAAGTCCCGTACAGGTTATGTGAAAACATACGCGTGCATTCATTCGCATGCTGACGTGTATCCACACACAATAAGCAGCAGTAAATTGTCATTCGCCTTTATGACACGTCCCCCATAGTGCGTACCCATTGTTCAAGCAGTCGCTTCTGGTCCTCGTCATCTTGCCGTTGAGATCTGCTCGTAAGCTCCCGAATGTGGGCACCATAGTACTCACAAACGAAGCTGCCTGTCAGACAACAGGAGGTCTACACCATCACTCTATCAGTGCAGCCCACAAACCTCCATTGTTTTGTTTACAGTACAATTAGACAAAAATTTCCTAACGTAGACCGGTTACATTGACGAACCTGTCAAAAAGTGCACAGAACTCCCCAACCCTAGGAGATGCATGCGATTGTGACGGCAACGGTATGTTTACACACCTGTTCGCCATCTTTGTCCAGCTACCTCGCTGTATGCAGCGTATACGGCAATTGGGTTTGTACTGCGAGACGGCCGATGCAGTTTAAACTTGCTAGTGTTGTGAATATTCATGGTTGAATGTTGCCCGATTCACTGCTAGGGTGTCTAGACCTTAACAAGAAAGTGAATAGTGTTCGCAATAATAAAATCTGACTAAAAGCTAGTACCGTATCCGTGTACCGGGACTAGTTAGTCCTTTTCTGAAAAAGACGCCAGCTTCTTTCCGCTCATCGACCGAGAGAACCAAGAGATAATGGTTCAATAGACCTGTTGGCCTGCTTGGTATGAGTGACTCTGTCAGTATGATTATCTCACGATCTGTTTTCGCTCAAAAGAACAGCGAGAGCAATCAGACCTCGTCAAGACCTCGCTTCGTTGGGATAGACTGACCTGAGAACCTTTCAAGGAGCCTATCGTTCAATGATCTCAAAAGTTTTGACAACAAACGGGCAAGCGAAGGTACTATCAACAGGACTAGTGAATGATTTGAAGGAATAATCTGTTGATGATTGGAAGGCTCCCGACGGAAACAGTCGTAATAAGTCAGAAGCAGACTGAAAATAGTATAGAAGAATACTGAATGTGCAGAACATACTCCTAAAGAGCACATTCAAACGGTGAAACGATAACACCCTCACACGCTATTAAACGTTGTTCAATAGGGTCGTTAGCTTACATATGAATTGTGTGTTCGCGGTCAAGTGGTTTTCTGGACCGCCGAGCTAATACTTTTTCTGGTACACTGGAACATCTGTAAGGTCTACTGTCTAACGGAACGTCGAGCGCACTATCATTGCCTGTGAGACGCTAGGCACATGGTGTACAATTTACGCATCGTACTTTGTTCAGTTTGTCAAATGTACGGTCACCAGGAAAACCTTTGTGGTCTGATATCATGATAGCTAATGTGTGGATCAATACGAAAACCGACAAAATGAGCGCATATGCAGTGACAGTACAGTTCTATAGTCAATCACGGGTACATCTCCGTACCAGTTAAATTTCCAGATAGCACACTACGAGACATTTGCTAGTATGTAGCATACAGGGTCACATATACGGAATGGAAATTGCGATGCTAAGATGAATACTGATGTGAACTTACCAGGGCTGAGTACGAACCCAAATGAAGCAGATCACTTGGAGTGTGAAGTTGACGAGCAATTGAAAGCCCAGAGACATGAAAGTGATGGTCGATAAAAGATGCATACTGGGTGGTTCTACAGACAAACGTGAATAGGCCCCAGTGTAACCGTCTAAAATGAAAACGGTGGATGGACGTTAAAATTGCAGGTCGGAATGTGTGAAATACGTATACAGATTGAATTCGCACATCATTATCTACTGTAAACGATTAATGTAGTGCTGTGAAACTAGGCAACTTGAAATAAACAAACTGAGGACATTGTAATATGTTAACAAAAATCCAATATAGGTCGATGTAGCTAATATTCACAAGTGTCCATGCAGAACACGAGACACGGGTCAGTCAAACAACACTTTGCTTGTGTGTACAAATAAGATGGACACGAAGTATGTAAAAACTCACATGTAACACTCAGCGTGGTGATAAGGAAGAGATCGATGAACAGAAATTGTCCGTCAGTGATGGTGCTCCCAAGCTATAGAAATAATATGCAATTAGAAGAGCAAGACTGTGAAACATCCAGTCAGCATTGAAAGAAAACATTTGTTGTAGCATCCTGTTTCACCCCACCACATATAAGGCTATTAAACCCAATGGGAAAGCAAAAGCATACAGCGAACATCTTCAACAACATCAGCTGATGTAAAACAGTAGACTACGATGATTGGCTGCAAAGCTTTCGGTGATAAATTGAATTTATAGACTGGAATTGGCAGGTTAATGCAGTTTTACCGTTCATGACTTTGGCTCATAACCGTCATAGACAGTCACGCAACGTCAAGATATCAATGATAACGTCTACGAAACCAAAGAATGCATAGAAAGGTTGCGGTTCCCAACAGGGAAGCGAAACACTTTATGCTGGCGTACATGAAGATAAGTCGTTGCACAAATCAGACGAAGCAGTGATGCTTACGAACGAATTTGAACAACACCAAACATTGCAATGTAGGATGTATACCCCAGCAACGTTTCATCTGTGAAGCGCACTAAAGAATAACGGGAAAACTGATTGGACGCGAATACAGAAAATACGAAGTTCCCCAACCAATACACCTCACTCATGCCACATGGTCGTACGCAGTTGATGAATATTGCTCGTGCACATATCTTATGCAAAAGTACCGACCTTTTTCACTTATATTATTGAGTCATTCAGCGGTTGGATGGCATAATTACAACTTTCACATTGCAATGACACTCCTTTCAAAAGTATACAGGTTGTAACTCAATCTGGGACATCTGCGTGTATTCCAATCATCCACTTGTATGCACCAGCGTATTTTCTACATGTCGATGGGAAACCACTCTACTGAAAACACAAACGGACGAATATAAACCAGCAGGGACAGAAGTGTTTTACACAAATCAGATTGCGCTCGCCTCTAGTCAAGGATTCCAAACACCGTATGACAGTGAGTCACACATGCGGTATGTAACGCATCAGGATGGTCACACAGCTGCTAACGGCTGAGTTTCTCTATGCGATCGTTCAAAATCCTTGACGGTCCTGAGAGCATTTCTTTGGGTAACGGGTATAATCCAGTTCACAAGAGTGCTGACTTGGAATCCAGAAAGTAACTAAGAGAGGAACGCCAAGCCTTGTTGACAATGCGCTTCCGACAACTCCTGGATGCCTTTCCCTCTCATCTCAGTAATGAGCGGTAGGAGACCAGGTGTGAACAAGGCATTCTGCGAAGCCAATGATGGGCCAAACCATAACCCGCAACAACGTCTAATGCCCTAGATACTTTAATTGACAACCCGCTCCGTTGATTACGCATCCTATCACCTGCGCCCGGTCATCTTTTGACGTTGTCCGCCTTCCGAAAAGAAAAAATACTCAGGGTCAAGTTACTGGAACGTCCAAAAACCTCCAGTTCAAGGTGTGTCTGCGAGAAGTACGTGTATAACTTGGAAGCAGTAAACTCACAAACCTCGGGACAGGCTCTGTCGACCACCGACTCTAACGATTTCCTTTCAAATGTTTCGCTACCTGAGAGACATCTGATGAGTGACAACTCACCGCCCACCACATCTTGCTTTGTTTTTGAGTGGTGGGTTAGGCTGGAAGCGACAGCCTAGTGGTCAGCATATGGTTTCAGTTTGGGGTATGAAAGTTCTGACACGAAAATTTACTCCAGTACTGTTTCTCCAGGCGTTCTGGCCGGAGTCTAAAGGACAATGAACACTGTTGGTTAAATAACCTGCCAGATACGCTGAGTCAATGTACAACTTCCCACTATCAACAGGCTTACTATGGATATATATACATATATATAGCAATCATCCAGCCTGTCAACTTAAAAGCTGTGCGCGAACATTATTCCGACGTGCAGACATGCACTGTAGTTCAACTGAACTCAGAAGACAAGAACGAAAGCACCTGTTCAAACTGTTCACTTCTAATGAGTACCCCAGCAATTTCACAAAGGCATATGTCAGGGGTTTCAGAAGAACTGAACGTACAGAACCCAAAACGCGAATGACAGTACCATAAATTCACGGCACATCTGAAGCAACACAAAGGATGCTCCAACCACTGGGCATCTAAATATCACACAAACCAAACTCAACACTCCGTTCAGTTTTCGTGAACGCTAAGGACCGTTTAGAACCACACGAACAGACTGGCATAGTTTACGCCATTCCACGTCTGGGGTGTGACCTACAGTATGTGGGACAGACAGGCAAACAGCTTCGCACACGAGTGCACGAACACAAACTAGCGATGCGACGAGCCGACCCTAAATCACAACTGTGGCACCAATGCGAGGACACAGGCCACGAGGTCAACACAGACCATGCGAAAATGGTCGCACGGGCGAAGATGAAAGGGGAATATATATATGTCAACAGGGCGATGCAACCAACAGGGTTAACATGAACAGGTATGTCGCAGTTGCCGCCAAACGATAAGAACGATGGAACATGACAAGATTGTGTAATTACAGGTATACGATTACCCAATAGATATCCAGGCTACCGACAGAACGTCGCGGAAGTAGGATGATTATGTTGTCATATAATCATCAAATCGTATAGTATAATCACAGATTAATAGGAGCAATATGTAGTGTTTAAACAGCGTCATTATTCATGAATTTCACATGCAAGAAACCGGTTGTTGAGTTTGTTCAATCCAGGTTGAATAAGTTAAAGCCGCATCTGTCGACCTTTTTTATCACGTGGGGATGCCAACGGGATTTGTGTGCGCTTTGATGTTGCCAAAACGTAGCAACATATATCTCACGATTTCAGTTGTATCAGGTACAAGTGGCATTCAAACCAGCGTTTTTTGATGGAAAACCGAAGCTTAATCAACAGTGACGATTAACACACTGTCACAGATTCCAGACATGGTGAATACGCTGAGAGAGTGTGATTTTGAAGTGGAATTGTCAACCTATAACTGAGTCACTGAATCAAACAGAAATGTATGTGAAGAACAAAAAAACTGTTATGTAGAACGAATGCTTTTTTATTCCATTCTTGGAAATGCAAAACATTGTGAAAACGGAGTAAGCATTTCTTTTGTGATAATGTAGCGAAAAGGCGTCCAATAAAGCACAATCTTTATTGTCCAACACGCTAGTTCCCATGCTACGCGCGCGCTCGCGTTTATGAGTCAGCATTCCAGTCCACAACACTCCCAGGTTTCCGTTCGCGCATCGTGTGCACTTCTACCCGGTTTAGGTGTGTGATTCGCGCCTTCTACCCGGGGGTTTTCTGCCTGCCATTCCTCGTCCGTTGATCCGATTTCGTTGGGCGATGGCTCATCCGGTCGCCCACGCCGTTCTCCATCCGCTCACCGTGGGTTTTTGAACACACCTCCCCCTGTGTTGGGGTATTCCGCCGAGAGTTGGAATGCTCGCACTTCTTGCCTGACAGTCCCCCACAATAAGGCACACTTATCGACACAGACCAATTCAATTTGTTATCTCCTATACAACTGTGTTTCGTGAAAATGCTAACGCTTTTGCAACTGAATAAACTGGACAGTCTTTCAGTATAACCCCTAAAAACATAACACGTATGCTAAAATGTTAGAACAATAAGCGAGAAACACTCCAGAATGAGATACATTTTGTCCTTGTTCAATCCATCAACCATTACGTCGTCTGTACCACGCATTACAAATTACACCAGAAATTATGCTTTCTTGGCATCACAAACCCTAAACCGGATTTAAACAGCTGACTACAGTGAAACTCTATACTTCTGAATTAACAAACGCCTAGAGACAAAAAATCAGGGAAACCAAAAGGGACTCGACGTCGGCACAGCTAAGCTGTCTACAATTAGATGATACATTTAGCTGATCGTCACGAAGGGTGATATATGAACTATGATGTCAAATCGAACACAGTAAAAAACGAGAGAGTTGTTCCTTTTGGGTAGGACTGCGAACAAATAAGCCGCAGTCTCATGATCCTTCTCTGGATGAAGGGTGATGGAAAAATCAGATGTTAACACTGATACACACGACTGTCTCTATTCAGCTGCCAACCAACCTTACCCTCTGGGTTCAGGACCTGAGATTCCGATGGTTTTCTGAACTAGGTCGCATTAACTGCTGTGTACAGACCCACATACAACAATGTCTTTTCGAAGAAGCAATAGACCCCTAACGCGTCAGCAGTACTGTAGTATAAAATCACCTCGGAAATGTAGCAGATACAAACTCACCGTGTACAACAGAATAGTGGTGAAAAATTGAACCAGCGAATAACCGGACATAAACTTGAAGGTACCAAAGCTAGTGACCAGCGCGCAACGGCCTTGACGAATAAGCGTTGGAACGCAGCCGATGTGCTGACTCTTTGACGTGAACGGGCTGGCCACGCTGGCTTCGGCCTCGCTCAATGAGATGCCGGCATGCGCCGCTTTCAGTGCACCACAGTCGTTCGCACCATCGCCACACATGGCCACGAAGTAACCGACAGATTGCAACGCCTCAATCAGCTGCGTCTTTTGATCCGGTGAGAAGCGGGCGAACACAGTCCCCTTGACCACAAGCTTCAAAAGAGGAAAGTAATATAATACACATACGATAAGCGCGAGTAATTGGCACATCATCAAATGGGGTGACATAAATCAGTTTTTCGGGCTGCATTCTATGAGATAACAAAGGTCACTTGATCAATTTCGGGTTGAACATCACCCGCATAACAACGGGTAGGAGATGAGTTCAATAAAACGGATACAAGTATTTCAGTCCACAATGCGGCATTCATAATGTTCTAATCTAACTGCGAGACAATTACGGCAATCCACTTTACAAAACACAGTAGAAGAAACAGACTTCATGTGTCATAATTCGAATCTGTCAGCAAACCAAGTCTACGCTGAGCATTACGCGAAACTGTATTACTACTTACTTATAAGTAGTGTGGCAGATTGCATAATTTGGATGGGACCCGATTGCACAAACCTGGACTACAAGTGGATTCGAACCAGCGACAGATACAACATGCCCAAACGCAGCGAATGTTGTACCAGCTGAGTTACAAAGCCGTACAGGGATCACTGTATCATAAGGAATCTACCAAATGATCCAGCGGGTCAACTGCCTAAGCAGGATTTCACGCTGGAATCCACCAACGCTACCGCTGTAATCTGCAACACTACTTATAAGTAATACAATTTCACTGATCATGAGTTGCACAGGTTAACGTGAGCCTTCGTTGGTTTGGGGTTATACGTCGTACAATTATAATAGCTTCATATCTGTAATACCTTCGGATGCAGAAATATCACAAAATGTTTCAGCAGATCCACCTCGTGAACTAGACTACATGACATGTAAAGCAATTTGTTCTCTTCCTTCCGTGGCAACATATCGTACATGGACCTAACTAATTTTAAACATTAACTAATGCCTTAATCCATGACTTCCATTGCGAGGAAATTTATATTAGTTTAGAATTACGTGATATTTGCTTTTTGAGTAAACTTGAAAGGGTCATGATGAGATTTAATGACAATCAGATTGAAAACAATAACTACTCGAATATGGATACCTTGCAGACATTGATGAGTGATATACTCTTTTAAAGGACAGCCATTCAAATAACTTTTCCGTCAGTCGGAGACAGAAACATCGTTGACAATGGTAGGCGATGACGTTTTTGAAATGCCTCATTGCAATCCAAAAATGTAGAACCAACGCAAAACTTATCAAAAATGCTTTTTTTAAATGACCAGAAATTCTGGAGAAGTTCAAATGCATTTCAGGAACGATAAATTAACCTGAAACTGTACAGTTTACCAACGGACATCAAAGCCGAATTAAAGGTTCATTACAGATTAGTCCGAACGGTGTTTATTGAAAACGATATTTCACTAAAGTGCCGGTAACATTCAAATAAACGCAAAATTGCTCGACTAACACGGGCTAAAACAATCTGAGAGGTGTGGTTTTCTAATCATGTTGAAAACCGTGAATGACCAAGCTGGTTTGCACGGGATACACTTTGCACTTTCAAAGTGCAACCTAAAGATTGAAACATTCTCACCTCATGTTCCTCATTGCAAGCAACCTGACTGAAACTGGATACTTCCACACACATGAGTAGCACTATCTTGTGAATCCCTAATATTGGTGATGAGATATCGGCGAGGGCGGCAAAGACACGCGCGGCCCTCGCAAAACACTCAGCTCATATCAACTGCTATGAATCCGTCAGCAATGCGACCGTTCATAGAGTGCACTTCGGAACGCTGGGATGAGAGATCAGTTGGTTGACAGCTCATGTTGCACAGTCTGCAATGACTGGAGCACGTACAAGTGCACGGTGAGCACTCAGACCGCTAACATCCAGGAAAAACTGCTAAATGCACACGAAACACGAATGCCTTGACTATTCCACTGAGTAGGGTGCGTAGATGTTGATGGTCTCATGCGGTCTACGTGATCACGCAAATCGTTAGTCAGAAACACTATTCGAGATGATCACCTGTACTAGTCAATAACGTCCACATTCGTAAGGTTTCCGGTTAATTTGTTAAGCTTTGTTTAAATCCTCCTTATTCACTTTGGTATATTTTTCTCTAAGGCACTTCCACGTTACCGTTGTGATGATCAATAGGTCCCGACTCAACACCATGGTATCAGTCTGATCGTCGGTACGAGAGAGCGAGAAGCAAACTGATCACTATAAGGTAGGCGGGCGGTTACCAAGCAAAAATTAGAAAGACTACGTGATCTGAGAATATCAACCGGACAGAGTGTTTTCTATAGGAAACACGGGAAATTTCTTTACGGACAGGGACGTCGTGTGAAATCCGTCAGAAATGCTGAAACTGTACGCCACTTGATGGCGAAATACTAGGATACAAACAATTATACCAAAACTGGAAGCGTCTATTTGTTCCGTTAAGTCAATAATGCACAAATCTATGAGAGGAAAAACAATGAAAACAGACTAACAGGGTCAGGTGTAAATTTGGCCCAACCTACGACTCGTAGTTAGAGTTTAATGGTGAATAGTATGAAAATTTCAGCACCAACAGGGGCGTGCATCAAGGCCACCAACTTTCATCACTTTTGTTCAAATATGTCATAGATGAAATAATGGAGGAGTGTTTGCATGACTCACAACATGCTAGTGATGACTCCCTACTCGGTCGGAGACTAACTAATCTTGATTACGCTGGCGACAAGATGTTTGACAATTTTCAAGCAGCACACGCAATGGTAGACACCACTTTGCATTTTGTAAAGCACTTCGAAATGTGTTTCGCAGCCTCGAAGTGTGAAAGACCTCAGCAAAACTGCAATGACCATGCAGACTTAATGCTGGTTAATGAAGAGATACAAGCCGCTGACCGATCTCTGAACTTGGAAAGCTGCGTGAGCGACGACGGAGGTGCAGGAGATGAAGCAGAACTGAGTAAGTCTAAGGTCAGGGTGATGTTCGCTTATCTAAGACACATTTGGTGACAGACAAGCGCATCTTTGAGCCTTGAGAATCATTTACATACAGCGAGTGTTGTCGTTTGTCCGAGTTGTCAGTGCAGTGAGTACACTTAATGACGCGGGTCAGTGAAAAATGTAAGGGAGTGTCTTGCTGATAACGTCTTACTTTCACCTACAGCTTGGTTGTTTGTTTGTTCATGTTAAGTGCTTGAATACAGACGTTGCTTTTTATTACTCAGGTCCCGTCCACTTCCAATTTTTTTCCATCTTGACCCTCGTGGTTGTGTGGCAGCTAAGCATCAGTGATGACCAATGATCTATTGCTGTCTGAGACGATCATGGTGACAATAATGCGCAATAATATGAGCGTGTGTGGTTGTTGATTTTATTGTTTGGCTCCACGGTGTTCATTGGACTTCTCTAATATGAACCCGTGAACTGCAGTACCCACTTCAAGAAATGCATCAGAAAGTGTTCGAGAGACCCACTGTGCAAGAAACTGTTTCTGATTTCCATAATCGAATTCGCGACCAGAAAAAGTTGTTTTGATAATCACAGATAATTCGGATCCGAATTGTGACGCGAAGTAAAACGAGTAAATTCTACACACGTGTTGGACACAGTGCAATCACCGCAAACGGTGCTTGGAGTGTTACGCGACATGACAGCATGTCGAAGTAAACGGCGTACTCGGATTTAAACATGCGTTTATGCAATCAACGAAGACTCGTTCTACAGTAACCTAGTCAGGTACTAGATGGAACACGTGTACGTAAGTGCGGAATCGCAATTACGACAACGCGTAACCGTCGACAGTCCATCCGAGGAATGCAAAGTGTGCAACGCTCCGCTTATAAGTAGCCCACAAATACGAGTTACGTTGCTACAAAATGAAGTCATCGCATCTCGCAGTCCAGTCAGGAAAACAAACGTAAGGAGTGAACACTTGGACAACAACTGGTCAAAACGTAACGTAAACATGTGATAACAATCTAAAGAAGAAACCCAACCCTACTTTAAGAAACATGACGCCGTACCACCAGCGCTTTTGTAATCGGTTCGTTTTACGCAACTAACAAATGACGCATATTCGAAAACAATCATAAAGTTTAAAATGATGCAAGACTCACTTTGGGAATGAGCCAGGGATAATACTTTTTTATCACACCCCAAGTCTTTCCGGAAATGGCTAGATGAAAATCTGGACGATCGATCATTCGAATAGTCACTCGGCGGTTTGTTGCGGAAGCACACCACGGAGTGTCCGATTCTCCATAAGCCTGTGCGCAACCGATTTCCGGTACTACAGTGGTACCCGCAACACCAGCCAGCCCGGCCACGGCGGAAGTCGGGACGGCTCCATAACACGGTAGGCTGGCGGCATGAACGGATAAAAAGCATTGGGAAAACGCAAATGTCTACAATCTAAATGACCAATTCCAACCGATCCATGCACATTACAGAAATAGCGAATAGAAACAAGGCTATTTCATTCAATGTGGTCCCATCATAAAAATGCCACCATTCAGCGGAGAATGCGGAAATATAACCTATGGGTCATTTCCAGGTGAACCACACAAACTAACATAGATTTGTGGCAAAACCCAAGTGTTATTGGGTTAGGAAACAGATATTCGAAGATAGCGAATCCTCGTTATGAATTTGACCAGAATAGTATAATGCACAACTCATTGCTTGACGTGCTAAGTTGCATTCCGTCAAGAGTAGACTATAGTACTTGACACTGGGTACTATGGTAGTTACAATCAACGCAAGCCAAATGAGAAAAACACAAACGCGCCATCAACAGCAAAAAATCGCTTTGCAAATGGCGCGACATACAAAATTAGCAGAATACCAGTGGGTGCAGTAACAAGCCCAAAAGTGAGACGGAGGAAAAAGAAACAACCGTTGCATGGCAAATATGCCAGGATCGTTTAGTCTTAAAAATGATAACAGTCATCGATACAAACGAAATTTGAGAAAAAGAACGTTACAAGACATGAAGACAAGCCAGCTGGACAAACCATTAAATGTGTTAACCTGTGATCCACAGCTGGATAAATGTGGAGGCATCTGCGTTTTCACCATGCTATACATAATGCAAACAACAGATAAAAAGCAAAGAATATTACGTAAACATCAACGAACCAACAGCTCTGAGAAAACTGAACTATGGGTAGGAGATCGTAATCATCATCACACACAGCAATACATCAGCGCTTCATACTAACACTAAACTGCAACACAACCAAGAAGACAAAAAAAAACCCTGTATAGGGAGAGAAAAAAGAAGTGAACGGGAAGGAACCTAACTACTAAAAATAGTACACGGACATCTATATTCAAACATTCAACTAACTAAAAGTAGCTACGTCTATAATCAAACGTGCAACATCAACGTGCTTACAACTTGCAAATAAACGACCGGGCTGTAGGTGAAAGTAAGACTTCATCAGCAAGATATCCCCACGGCGGATTTCACTGACCCGTCATTAAATACACTCACTTCACAGACAACTTGGCCGAACAACGACAACATTCACACCACCGGGATCTACCAACCGCCACCTCATATAACCTCTCTAGCGACCGACTCTCGGAGTCGCGAGAGCCCAAACTAAGAAGATGAGCTCGATCTCCAGTGTCCAACCCATTCGTAAACGATTTCATTTCTCTACGCCAAATCATCATCTGGCCACCCCACACCTTACGGTAGTCGGCTGTAGCGTCGGCAAAGAGTGCCCGGTGAAGCATACGATTAGCTGGAATCCTTAGTACATGAACTAGCTATCTCAGTCTGTGCACATATGAAGACTGAACAAAATAACTCGATTGACAATCACTATCAAATACCCGCTTCTTAACCTCCTCGTTGCTTACTCGCTGGTGCCACCCAACAACAGCGATCGAACGAAAACATCGGTAGTCACATACTTTAAGACGGTCCACATCCTATGCCTTGAACAGCCACATTTCATGGCCGTTAATTAACACAGCCAGCACTATCGCCTTATTTACGCGACCCTCAAGCATCAGAGAGATACCTCCCTGTCGCCAGAGATGTACCAAATTAGCGAACATCGCCCTAGCCCTGGCATACGCGCTTCCATTGCATTCCCTACATTTTAACCACCGCCACTGATGCATCTCTCCAGATATACAAACCCACATGACTTCATCACTCAACATTAAACATACGTAATCGCAATAATCTTGCAGATGCCCTTTACATTTTCAGGCTGCAAAGCGCATTCCGAAGCATTTAGCAGAACGCAAAATAGCGTTTAGCGAGATTTATGCCACTTGAAAGTTGTCAAACAGCAATACCTAGTCGTCAACATAATCAACAACAATCAGCCTTCCCCCAGGTAGGACGTCCGAGCCGACATCTTGTGACTGCCGGATACAATCTCCCATTATATCATTCATCACAAAACTAAACAAAAATGGCGAAAGGGGAAAGCCTTGACGTACGCCGCTCCTGGTGTTGAGGCTGTCAGATAGCTCACCATAAACCTTAACCTGAGCCGAGGCATGGGAGTAAAGCGCCGACAGTATGTTCACATACTTGGTCGCTACATCCTTGCGTTTAAGTGACTCTAAAAGTGTAAAGCGATCCACCGAACCGAATGCACCTTTATAGTCAAGAAATACGGTAACTGTTGGCCGGCGATACACATGACGCTGCTCCAAAATTTGACGAAGAGTAAAAATGTGATCAATGCATCCCCGGCAAGGGCGAAAACCTGCCTGTTCTTCCTCAATGTCTACCTCCCGAACTGCAGTCAGTCGACGAAGTATAATGGATGCCAGAACCCCAGTAATTACTGGGGACAAACTAATTCCCCTATAGTTTCAGCAAGAGCACCTGATACCTTGATTCAATATGTGAACTATTATCGAATGAAACACAACACACAGGGATGGTCTCCGTTGTCCACAAATTGAAATAACTCAGCCAACGCTTGCACTAACGCCTCTCCACCTTCTTCGAAAAATGCTGGCACGAGACCATACGGGCCGGCAGCCCTTTTACGTTTGAAAGTCCAAATGCAGTTGCGAACCTCAGTCTCAGTGGATGGTTCCAAATCTACCGACCACGATGCTGCATTACAAATTTCTGGTGGCAACACGGTAGAAGCAAGAGACCAGCTAAATTGACTTTCCAAGCGTTGCGCCTAACATAATGCTCTAACCTTTCGGACTCATTATAGATGATTGTTCCATATGCCTCGCTGATAGCTTCACTGACAGACGGTCATATGGGACCATTAGGAAGCATACGTTTGCCGCTGTTCCCTGAGGCAAAAGCGATCTCCATTTCCTTAACTTTTTTCCACTAACCAAGCCACACGATCAGCCTTTAGACTACGTTTCAACTTCCTACGGTTATCTCTCCTAGAGTTGTTATGTGAGCAGCCAGCAGAAATGTTCCGTCTAGTTTTTAACAACTTCAGAGTTTTATCTGAAATTCAACGTTTGTTTAGCCCATGTATCTTTGTGTCGCATGCTACAGTACCTACTTTATGAATAGCCTGTGAGATTTGAGTCCAGCGGTTATTAGCATTTTCGGAATGAATACCACTAAGGCAACCCTCTAAGTAGTTTTGGTACTTATACTTTAATGATGGTAAAGCCAATTTATCAACATTTACTCATTGCTGTCGGTGGGGTCCTTGCCCAGCAAAATCTGGAAAGGTCAGAGTATGGAACAGCTCAGATATTTATTAACCGGCAGTAAGCCATGGCAGCAAGAGATTATTACAACAGAGTGAAATGCACATACTGCATCACCCACTGAAAGTCTACGCCAAGGGACTCTCATTACGAACCGCTATAAGTAATTAAGACAAAGTTCAAGAATTCGTTGACTGAACCTGGTATGCGTGTACTCCAGCGCGCTGCATAATTAGTAAAACAGCATTCGTTCAATTGTCGTCGCTGAAACAGTAATGTACGCCGAGTTTTAATCGTGGAGTATGCTTGTAATCATCTAGTAGACCGAATACTGTCTTGAGCTACAAGGGATATATTAAGCAAGTCGTGGTTCACGTGTAAGTGGCATATTAACTGATGTGTGTAAATTAACAGCTCGTTTACAAGCCCATACATTTTGGAAGCCATGTGTCGTGAGCAATAAACTGAGAGCGATCGCACTTTGCTAACACCAACCTGGCTGCCAGCTGTGTTATTTGGAGCAGTATCAGCCAATATGAAGCAGCTGAGTGGTGTACACCGAACTGTGAGCCACGCACTATCAGAAGACGATAGATGCGCGAAAAAGCGCGTGTGATATAATGACAGTTGAACAGTAGATGAATCAACACCCTATCTAAACTAACCAAGCTACGAAAACGCAAATCACAGGCACGCCTAGTTGGTAAACGTGCAGCATGATGAGCGCATTAAAAGAGAACAACTGCTGAGAACATAAAAGCCAGATTGAACAACATTCAGACAACCGCAACACAGACCTGGACACACCGTATCATGCGACACGAAAGCGACCTCCGGAATAGCAGTAAACTGAATACTACGTGCCAGTAGTGTATAAGTTTGCAATTCACAGACACTAGACTGCACGATACAATCGATGAAATCGAAAGCAAACACTACTCCGATATTCCATTAGCCAGGATCGGAACAGAAGTTAACTAGGAATCAGGACATACAGCTGGATTGTTTCAAGACTAACTCATCTGGATCGATCAGAGAACAGCCGAGTTGACTGTTGCATATTAGGCACGATCAAAATATCATGTCAAAGCGCTCCGTCAGATTCAACTGTGATAAAAAGCTCCGATTATCTGAGAAGCAGCATAGCAAATGCCTTGTTAAGTCTCATCGATGGTCACACATGTGTGACTTTTGAATCAGACTGAAATCACGAAATTCCGTTAACTCCTCAAAGAATGTACTGCTTAAAGATTAGCAATTGGGAATTTAGCTGACATAAAACGAGTACCATCCAAAAATGAAGGCAGGCACAGTATCCGGAAAAAAAAACACTGGATTCGGGTATCACTCTTGGTGGAACTTGACAATGGTGCAACATTGAAAGCTATACGCGCCGGTTCCGAGAATACGAAAAAGAATCCAATCCACTTGAAAAAGGCTCCAGCTCCACAAGATTGTCAAGTGGACGATTTTACGAGTAACAGAATGATTATATTGATGTGAGGACAGATTCTGAACAAATCTTAGACATGATTGGCTAGGTAGGCACTAAATTGTGAGTACGAAGGGGAAACGACGACTGCCTGGAGTTGGTCGCACACAGGTCCTGACCGATGTACGAAATCGCCTCCCAGTAAGTGCGGATAAATATGGTATGCTTCAAACGATACAGCAATTGGGGGCAGATAATGCCCAAAACAGCTTCTATACCTAAAATAAGGAATGGGGAACTATTTCGAGAGGGGTAGCGAAGATTGACTGAAATGTGACATATATGACTCAATAAATGTGAAGTGGAAAATGTGCGGAAAAGTGGAACTTAGACACATAGAGATTCCTAACACTAGCGCCATCGAGTCCTTCTCTTCAAGATGCAGAACGGTGTGTTTTGACAGATTTACTGTATTATGAACCCCAACCAAGTGCCTTGTTTAAAGCGATCTGTACACAGACCTGATATGAAAATCATCATTCATCTACAGAGTATGCCTGAGTAGACAAGTGCAAGTTGAGATTTTCGAATGAAAACGAGCTGAGAACTGCCCCTGTTGAAAGGCGGCGGAAAATAGGCGTTAGGGTAATTAAATCGCCAGAAAAAGTGTACAAAAGAGATAAGTGTACTACACTATCGGAAAGAACCAGAAATTAAGCGTCAATAAATTTAATGGGTGTTGTCACACACCGGGTCTGCTGAGAGTGGCCTAATACAAATGTAACACCAACTTTAACGTTGTTTCCCAATATCCTTTTTTGGAAACTAAACACGGCAATCCGTTGGAGCAAACAAATTGCTGTTTCATATAATTATACAAAAGTGAGTTTTCGAAGCTGAAAACCGATTGAAACAAACTGGCAATTCTCAAATTATGTCATATAGTGTAGCAATGTTCCAGGAGAAGAGACCTTAGGGTGGAAGTCATCAGATGTTCAGCACTCCAACTGTGGCTTCCAACTTTAACTAATCACCTCTGTTATCAGTAAACTAGATGGAGTTAGTTCACTCAATTAAGTCGTCTGATCATGATTACGATGCAACAACACATCCTACGCATGATAAAAAGAAAACGAACGACTGATAAGACAAACGGAGGTAATTTGTCGAAATATGCACGTGGGACAAAAAAAGTAGGCATCTCCCTCTTTTTTAATTAACAAGTGATACAGGGCAATAACTTAGTAGTGAGTCGAATCCAATCAAACAAAATGGGCTGCCAAGAAATTTTTCAAACAAATACAATAGAATGGATCACATTTCCCCAATACTAGTGTTAACGCAAAGCCGAGGGAGAAGAGAGAGGGATGACAACAATCAATCAGATCACGTAACAACTCTCAGACAACGTTCAAATCTGTACGTTGGTCAGGCCACCAAGGATGAGCACGTGGTATGTGAATCGAGCGAAGAAACAACGCAGAAATGATCAAGTACTACAAGGCATGTCTGAGAAATACAAGATTTCAAATAGCAAACAGACATACCAAAAACGACAGCAAAATGTGCGTGCACGTGGAGAAACTTGACGAGATAGAAACAACGATAGGGCAGACCAAGATCGATAACAGTTCTTACTCGTTGAATGGTTTCCGGAAGCAATTAGTCCACCTGGAGAACAAGGATTTGTTGCGCCCATTTGTGGAAAATAAACCACCGCTATGACGATTTCGAACGCGTTGATTACGCCAACCATTACCTCCGTCGCTAGTCACGGTTACTTCTGTGACTGGCTTGTGTAAATCTTCTGCGTAATGAAACTCTACGAGCGGATGATCTCGGGATGCGGTGAATCCGTACGGTTCGCTTGAGCCAGTTGGCCAGACTCCATCTAGCTGATTCAAACTAATCAGAAAAGGAGCATGCTGCTGTTGTTGCTGTGCAGATCCGGTGGGGTCCACCGGATTTGTGGCGTCACCAGCTGCATCGGACAGCCCGTTCAGGACAGATTTCGGCGGAGGTTTGGCAGATACAATGATTATTCGATCCAATTCTTTGATTATCTCACAATCGCGAGCCACGGACACGGCAGTAAGCATATTATCTCCTACAGCACAAACGAAAAAACAGTAGTATCATTGGTTATGCTTCAGTGTTATTGGAGATCGGGATAACTAGAATGAAACCGATCATCTAGAGACAGTAAACAAATTAACTACATCCAAAGTATACTCTCTCAAATACGGTACGCAGTATTCATATCCAGATTGCCACGTCACAACGACTGAAGTCGAGAGACGGCTGGACATAACCATCATCATACGTGGGTTGCACCGAACAGTTTTCAGCTCTCTTCACATGGCGCATTCAGTGTAGACCAGAAGGAATGGGAAAATAAGGTGTGAGATCGCACATACTTGCGGTCCGGACTGCGAATGCTCACGGTTGTCGGTATTTGTTTTGGATCAGCCTGTCACATGAATTATGAAAACCAACTGTTAGCATGACAGCCAAATATAATTGAAAATCCCCGCAGAAATCATTGAGAACAATTTTGGTTTCAGCGAACAGAACTGTTTTCGATAAATTCTCATCTTAGGCCGGTACAATTATATATCAAATCAAGAAACTGTAAAG